>JANHGL010007053.1:0-73818 GCA_024611195.1 Ceyx melanurus
GAAAATTATAGCCGAGGTCAGCAAGGGGCCCCTGTCCACCATGGTGCCGGCGGGAAGGAGGGAGAAAGGGCGGGCAGAGCGAGGCGGGCGGGCCGGGGTGGCTGCCCAGCGGTGCGGCTACCCGATGCCGCCCTGTCCTTCCCCTGACACCTCTGCCGTCCCCCGCCTCCCGCCGTGCCTCCTCTCCCGGCCTCTGCCGCGTTCCCTTAGAGTCTAGCACACTCCCCTCCCACTCTCTCTCCTCCCTCCTTTCCTCCCTCCTCCGCTCCACTCCTTACAGCTGCCTCCTTCCCCCAGTTTTCTCCCCTCCCTCCTCAGCTGCGATTTGAATTTGGTGCCCTCCCGCTTCCTCCCCCCACCCGCCCGCGCATGCGAGGCTGCAGGCAGGGGGACGGCCAGCGATGCGCCCGGGGGTGTCCCGGGACCTGTTGCGGCTTGGCTTGCCCTGCGGCCCCGGTGAGGAGTGGGCAGTTCGCCGCAGGGTGGGAGATCGGTGAGTGACTGAAGCTGTGGCTCCAACCGTGGCTGCAACGGTAGCTCGCTCGTGAGGGGCCGCCGGACAGGGGCGGGAGCGAGGCCGCGACCTCCCGCGCGGCCTTTGGAAGCCGTTGTGGGGGCCGCAGAGGTGAGCCCGGGCCTGAGCCATTGCCCCTGAGCGGGGGTGGTCCCGGCGCTAGGAGCCTTGTTTTCGCCTCCGTATTTCTCCTTGAGTCAAGAGAAGAAGGTGTAATGTCCCTCAATTTTATTTTTCTTTTTCTCTTGTGCTACCAGGCGCCGGGTAGTTTATCGTTTTTGACGCTGGAAGGCTGTGAAACCAGAGCTGCAGCTGCCCTGTAGCCAGTGAAGTGCTGTATGGAAGGTGAGCAGGAGCTCTGTGAAGAAGGTGGTCTGTCGGCAGGTTTCATCCCTTCCCTGAGATGTTGTCCCTATACGTGCAGTACAGATCTTCACAGTCTTTCTTCATGCATTTTGTAGGTTCAGTAAACCTTCCCGTATGTGCCTACGTGTGTCTCCTATAGAGAGTGAGGAAGAAGATGCTGGCTAGTGATGGACTCCATGAGATGGTAAAAATCTGATCTGGTCTGAAGCCCTGGAGGCTTACCCTGTTCATGAAGCCCTTTCAGCCGTTTGCAAGTGTATGCTCCTCCATGTTCATTCTTCAAAGTGGAAAGAGGGGAACCTGACTGGAATGGATGGATCTGGAATGGGGGTAAATGGGTCAGGGAAAGAGGAGGTCAGCAAGAGGATATAGCAATGTGTTATGCACCCTGGCAAAGTGATTGTGGTATTGACATGGTTAATCTTATAAGCGCTGTTTTTGTGAGACAAATTATTTTCTGTCTTCTCCAGCTGTCCCTGCCCCAGGAAGAAAATAATAATACAGAGTTGTCCACATCAGCTGTATCAGCACTAAGGATTTGGGGATTTATAATTACGTCAGCTGGAGTTCACACACAAAAGGCTGGGATAAGCCAGCTGAAATTTCTCCCGTGGACATAGTTGAAACAGGAGGTGGGAGAATGGGAAAGGGGGAAAGATGTAGAAAACATACAACAGAGTATGATTAAACAACAAGGAGAGCATGCAGAAGGCAAAGGAACATGCCTTGGTTAGCAGGTATCCAGAGACATCTATCTGTAAAACTGAATCATGCCCAATGGATGTTGCTTGGAGATTGCTCACAGAAAATTACATGGTCCTTAAGTAGTCTTCCCTACATACCTGTACAGTGCTGAGTGAAAATACATCTGCAAGAGGTTCCTGGCAGCTTAAAAGCAGGACTGGAGAAACCACAAAATCCACAAGCATGTTATGTGATCAGCATTGCTGTCTTTGTATGGGATTCCCTAGTTATGTAAAGGAAATGTTGAGAAAACGATTGCCAAACTGTGCTAGTAGAAAAAAAGAAGGCATTTATATGTGCTGGAGGAGGGATCAAGTAGAAGGAATCATGATAAACATGTTAAAAATAATATCAGAGAAACTACACTAACCTTTTTTTTTAAGGTAAAAACAGGGGATGTTTCAGGAAGTTGTATGTCACAGCTTCTAATTAAAAGGAAAAGGAGAATTTCATGGTGCATTATTATCACAAGAAAATTATTCCCAGGTGTTACAACTTGGCCAAAGTCCTTTGCAAAACTCAAAAAGCCATTGGCCACATAATTCGAATATTCATCTTTGCCTCGCTTTCTGACTTACAGTTAAAAAACAGAAATATTTTTGGGAAGTGATTGAAAGAACTTTTCTCACAAGCAAATTGTGATATAATTTTCTTTCGGGTGCTTTCACAGCTTCTTCTGAGTCACCTGCAAATGGTTAGGTTATTCCAACAGCAGCATCAGTAGCCTGACACATTCTAGCAATATTACACTTGTGTGTTCCTGACCCTGAACATCTGTGCTTTTTAACTGGAAAGTATTTGATTAAATTTTGAAACTGTACTCTTCTACATCTGTCTCCAAGTCTCTAAAAGCCCATTTATACCGTTGAAATACTATCTTATAGGCACAAGGGATGACACGAATGACCCTGAACCTACTGCAATTAAAAGTGAAAGCAAAAACACTTTTAAGCATTTTATAGAATGTTTGTTTACAGTTTTGATTCAACATTTCAACTTGCCACTCTAAACTCCCAATCACTGATTACATAATTAGTGCTCTCAGTAACTACGTCAAGTCAGTGTTTAAAAACAAACCTGAAAATCACATACCATTTTTTCCCTGTGTTGAAATGCTATTGCAGTTGTTAGACTGTCTCCTTGTATTCTCCCAAGTATCAAAGAGGTGAGCCTGGTAAGGAACACCATCGAGAAGAGTAGTTTATTCCCCGAGGAACCATAACCAAGTACTTCTGCAAGCAGAGGTGGTCCTATAAGCATCAACAAATTCCTTTGTCTTTTGCAGAATAAATTACAAGGCATAATTTCATGCTGCTGTCCGAGTGTGGCAAGAAAGAATGTTTTCTGTAGCTGGTTTCACTTTGCACCTCCTGATCTAAAATGCCTCTCCTGACCTCATAAAAGATCCCATATCCCTTTATTCCTGACCCTTTTCTACTCTGTCTGTTGAATTAAACAGTACCCCTATTGTTAACCCATAGTACCTGCCACATAGGCCCACAGCTTTTCACGCTAGCTAAGTTAATAAAAGGCTGTGGTTATTCACTCAAAGGCTTTTAAATCTCATTAAAAAATCAGGGGAGAAACAACAGATAGCACTGCAGTGAGCAATGCCACAAGTATCAATCATTTGTATCATTTGCATAGGTCATTATTTCAGGCTGTCCAGTCGAAAAGGAAATCTCTTTCATCCAAGCTGTGTGTTTAAGACACATTTGCTCTACAGATGTTTCCTAGAACAGCCCAAAATGAATGAGTAAAGGTCAGAAAATGTTTTAGATGAAGCATTATTCGGGCAGAGGAAACCTGTCATTCAGTAGCAAAGACTGCGTGTTGTACTGAGTACAAATTATGAGCCTCTCTTCAAGCCTCTGCCTTTTCCCACTTGGAAGACTATTTTTGGCTGGTTGATGGCTCTGTTCTTGATGATGCCTGTCAAGTCTGTATGTTTCACTTATTTATCCATTGAAATTTAGACACCTTCATCACTGCTTTCAGATGTTATACATCTAGCCACATATGGTTTTAAATAAGAGGGGTATACTATCATAATAAGCAGTTTGGCTTCTTTGGTACAGTCCAGTGTATACATAAAAGCTCATGCTAGTCTGCAGATAATGTGAAATTTTACATGAAATGTGTAGAAAGATCAAAAATTCTACATGACGTTGTTCACATCTCTCGGTCTAAGTATTTACACATAATGTTTGGTAAGCTAAATGTACAGCAACACATACTAAATAATAATAATAAAAGAATAAAAACCTATACAAAAACAACTTGCATACCACTGCAACAGACTTCTTCACCCATGGACAGATAATGAGTGAACAAACACCACATGACAGATGTTAGTCATGCTGCTTAATGAATAACTGGTGATGAGTACAATACCTGTGTGGAATGGGTGTAATGTGCTTAAGGAAAAATATGCGTTTGGATCATCTGTTTTTCCCTGAGATACCTACAGTGTTCAAGGTGTCTTCACCAGGAAGTCCAGGTATTTCAACATTTTTTTTCTGCATGTATTTCCTTTATTGCATTGTTCCTCAGGGATACAGCGGTCACTTAATCTTCAGAGCTGGGTAATGAAACCTGGTTTCCTCCAAATATTTTACAAAGAAAGACTGTGGCCTTCTCTCTCTGTTTCACTATGGCCTCAGCCTCAGCCTTGCAGAAAAGCACTGGTAGTACCAAACACTTATGATAGTCCTACACACTGACATTCATGTTGGTGATCTAGACAGTTCAGTGTACAGCTGTACAAAAAAAACCTCAACTTGGACCGTGTTGGTCCCAGACTGGGTTTTTCCATTGTGATACCTGGAGCACATTACTGTTCTAGATAATGTGCTCAAGGCTAGCTGAGCACCATGGTAACACAGTCAGTGAAAAAAGCAATAATCTGTTACTTTGTTATGTAAAACATCACTGTTGAGTATTACTTTTGTGTCATTAAGGAAGAGTTAAATTCTGTTTGTATATAGTAATATTGATGCATGTCTTCAGATTGCTCTGAGACTTGTTTCCCAAACCAGTTTAAATTAACTTTTATCAATCTCATGTCATGCAGTGCAGAAGTCCTCTCCAGTGTTACAGCATCTGCCTGAATGTGATAGAAGCAGATTACAGCAGAGAATTCAGGGAGCTGTTTGCCTCCCCCATCTTTCAGTTGGTTTGCGCAGTTGTATGTCTGCGTGCCAAGTTGTGCAACAGAGGGCCTTGTGTGTGACTGGGCAGTTCCCACATCCACACTGAGCTCCCTTCCATGCCCAGCATGTAGCGCTCACGTTTTGTTAGTCTACACGCCTAAAGAGCTGTTCCCACCTACCTCTTCCCTTTATAGAAACAAACTCACCACATTCAGTTTGGCAGAGGACAGGCAGAAAGAATGTTGATGGCTTTCTTTTTTTTCCGTCTTGGATTGTCTTGTTGATAACAAATGAGGACAGCTACACACCCTAAAAAATATTGACATTGATCATATTCCTATGTGTTCCCCTGTTCTAAATCTTGCAGCAGCAGCTTGCAAGGTTACCTTGGGTCTTATCTAAGGATAAAAAAAACCCAAGCAAACAAACAACAAAACAAGTAAGCAAGCAAGAAAGTTGGCTACATGCAGTTAAAGAAGTATGAATTTTAAATAATGTTTTGCGATACATACCAGTTGCTTTTATGTCTGGTGTCCTGGCGCCAAAGCAGGGTCATGACCCATGCTGTCTTCATGCATGCACCTCTTCCTTCTATGCTTAAAGGAGTTTTGCAAGAAGACAAGAGATTCCTGGTATAGTCTGTCTCCACAGCCCCTTCACCTGACATGTGGTCCTTTGCGGTCCCTCTGCCAACATGTGATATTGGGAAAGAAGAGAGCAAAGGCTGAGCCGTAACACCCACAGCTGTCCTGCAACTGAAATGTTTTCAAGCTGTTAGTGGCTTTTACAAGTTTGTATTCTCCAAAACCATTATCAGTACAGGTATTAGGATGGCTTGGAGGGAACTTAGATTTCAGTGTTTGTTGCCTTCTGATGGTGCTTCCCACAAGCCAAAACCTCATGTAGAAGTAGCGTGAAAATCCAGGTCACTAGCAGATACGATTGCAGGGAGGTAACTTGGCACAAAAATGAGTCAGTTAGAACATCAGGAAGAAATCCATCTGGTCTAGTGCTTTGGTCAACAGCTAGACTATTGGCACTGCTGTAAGCATAAAAGCTTCCTGCAAGTTACAATTTATAACCTGTAAGTAGCAATTGGTTCTGGTCTCATGATGAGCACCATGCTCTTGATGCTCAGCGGGTTTTCAGAGATGTATATGGAGGGTCACAGTCATCTGTGCAAAATAACTCTCGACTGAGGTGGTAAAGGAAGTCAGATGTTGGAGATTTCCTCATTGTGTAGCACCTCAGAGCTCAGAGCACCATCACAGCGCTCTGTTCTTCATTCTGCCCAGTGGCCTGTCGGTCTCAAAATTGGAACAAAGTCCAGGGAAACTGAGGCAACAGTGAGTGAATGAGAGCAGATTTTAACTTGCATGTTGCTGCACTTCTTTGGGAGAAGTCCTGGTAACTCAGGTTGGACTCACAAAGGTGCCAGAAATGAGGGGTGGGAGAGGTCTGGCAGTAGTCAGAGTGAGGGAAGGCAGAGATCATAAGAATAGACAACCCCTATGCCTGGGGGTCTGGTACATCTACAAAAACTCAGCAGTTGGTGGAGAGAGGGAGAGAAGAGGGATGGGGAAGGGAACACTGACTTCTCAAGATGAAGTGATGTGGTGCTCTCTATGGGCATCCAAACAGAGGTGAACATCTCTAGCTTCTTTCACTGAAGACCATCTGAGCCACCCAAAGGTCCTCAGTGAATATTGCATTGCCAGCATGTGTTATACGACCTAATGGTTAGCAGGCTGTTAGAGATTTCACAATTCATTTCCTTTTAATATTAGTTACTTCTTTTAACAAAGAGAGAAGGATAAAAAGGGAGGAGGAGGAAATAAACTACATGAGGTAGTTAATTTATTTTAGAAGACCAAGTCAGTAAGGAGATGGGTGAACATTGCAGGTGGCATTGCTTCAGTTAGAAAATTCAGGACTTTCCTTGTGTTTAAGATTTCTTTGGATCAAGGAAGCATATTCCTATGCAGACATAGGCCAGTCTGCAAACAATTAGTTCTGGTCACAAGAACTCTCACTGATTGGGGATACTTGTAATAATAAAGATTCCCCTGTCTGCTGAATCAGGGTTTAGGTCTGCCTCATCTTCTATCCTTGCTTCACTCCCTACTCTCACTCCTGATCTTTTGCAATTCAGTGACAATCAGAGTTAATAAAAGGTGTGTCTGTGAGCCTATAAAGCAATTTGCATCATCATCATCTTTTGTGATGAAATTTTCACAGGAAAAGGAGGAGCTGCAGCATTTTGCCCAAGTTAGGGTTGCCCTGGCAATATACCAAGAAGCCTGAAGCCCTTAATTGTCATATTTGATTGCAAGAATGTGTCCTCCAGAAACTACATCCCCCACCCCTCCACCCCCCACTTCCATGATAAGTCTAAAAGTAGTCTGGAGCTTACAGGTTCACATTACTGCCACTGTGTCAGCAGCACATAGGCAGGCTTGGGCTGCTTTGCTGAAGTTACTGTACTACATCTGCAACAGAACATGACATCTGCCTCTGCCCTACTGAAAATACAATTTCCCTGAGCTGGGTCAAAGAAACTCTGTTGCTTTCACTAAACAGAAGTGCCCATACCCTGCCAGTTGATGTTATCTGTGTTGTATGCTATTTCAATGTGTCTATTATAAACAGATGACAGCGCAACTTTGATTCTGAGTACAGAATCTGATAATTGACAAAGAGCTATTAAAACGTGACAAATAAGCAATGTCTAAGGCAGCTAAATAAAAAACTGTCAGAAATTTATTTCTTCTGCTGTGCTGTCTACTGCAAATACTTCAGTCTTGCTTACCAAACAAGGCCTCATTTAGTTCTGGGCTTGCCTCAACGCTAGTCTTCTACAAGCAATTGGGACAAGAGCATTAAACCTGCATGTATCAGCTGAAGATCTGCCTTTCAAATTTCCTTCTAATGCTAGGAAAGGCCCTAGTTACACAACCGTGTATTAACTAACACAGAATTATACTCAGCAGCAGGAAGTTATTTCTTTTGCAGCTCTTTTTTTGATATTTTGGATGCCTTGTATGAAATCTAAAGAGATTTAATTCCTTTACCCTTTTTTATAGGTTGACTGCTTGTAGGACATGCTGCAATGCTGGCATCTAAATGCACTTGGAGAGCAATGTGGAAAGATTACAATTGGAATATCCATTATCAAGATAGTGTGTGAAAATCTGGCACCTGTTAACAGAGCAATGTGGGAAGGACATTACTGGAGCTCATAGGTAAAGCAGAGAGGGGATTTTACTACTTAATGTCACTGAAACAGAAGAGCAGGAAAAGCTGGTGTGGTCCTTCAATTGCAAGACACAGTGGGGAGGCTGCAGTAAATTGGGTACTGTAAGAAAGGGTGGCACTGGAGTCTACAGGAAGGCTTGTGTAGGCTGGCTGCCATTGCAGGCCTTCACTGAACACGTTGTTGCAGGCAATAGGGCCACATGATGAACAGACACTAGGCTTACTAGGCTTACATTTTATTTTCCAGAAAAAAAGCTGGCTGTCATATCCAGAGTGACTGAACTAAAATGTCTTTTCTCCATTTAATCTTGTTGCAAACTCATATCTGCTTCTATACAGAGATCCCAAGTTTTAAGATCCAGTTCAAATCTGAATCTTTTCTTTCCTTCTGGTCTCCACCTTATGGAGAATGTCTCTGAGTCTGGCAGTTTTCCATCTAATCTAATGAAATCTAATACTGTTATGTTGATTGTGGTTTAAACATAAATCCTGAATCCGGTCATGAATTCAGATAGCAGGATTTCATACCTTCACATAATGGCAGAGAGAGAAAGAAAGGGAAAATAAAAATGCCTATACAAGTAGGTGTGATCCTGGCAATGCTACGGAGATGGATCACATAACCTCTTGGTCTTTTCCATGTGTGGCTTTTGCAGTTCCACACAGGTTTTTCACAACAGCCGAGTGCCCCACATCAGGGTCAGGGTGTAAGGGTAAGGAAGAGCTCAGACTAACATCTTGACAGTTTGCCAATGCATACAGAAGCAATATGCACCTTTCAGTTAGACAGTGCAGTGAATTATGTTTTCAGTTGTACCCTGCAGAGTGAATAGCAAATAACTTTAGACTATAACACTGTCCAATCTGTTCCCCCATAAGCACTTCTTTTCCAAAGAATACACCGTACTATGCTGTAATGAGGGCGTTCAAATAACAATGGAAAGAATGACTCTGATTGTCTCCTGAACTAGCTGCAGAGCTGCATATCCAGTTCTCTGCCTTTTTTGGTCAGTTTCTTTTCACCATTTATGCCTGGTTTTAAGCAGACTGGGTGGGAAAAGTGACTCCAGCACACCTGATCCAACTTTTAAACTCAACTCCACAGAAAGGCTGTCATAGAGGAAAAATTTACAGAACCTGCCCTGCTCACAGCACATTTCTATTTCTTAAAACTATCCAAGAAAGCCATATCCTTCTGTAACACTTAAATATTATCTCACAGATGGGAGGCCACTTCTAGGCAATATATCAGAACTCACAAATCATCTTTTAGGCACCTATGAAAAACCACTGAAATTGACACAGGCCACCTGCAACATGCAAAGCCTTCAGCTGAAAGTCACATTCACAAAGCTGAGATATAAAGTCCTCTATACTAAAAAGTCCTCAAAACTAGAAAGATTTAATGTTCTTCTGGTGGGGGGAGTTTTAGGCACAGAACTTACTGCCATTTAGCTCTGGCAGTTTCTTATACTTTGTTTCTTCTCACAGTATGGACAGTCCTGCAGCCAGCCTGTCTTCTACTTGGGTAAGCTGCCTCTGCTGTAATATCAGCCCTTGCTGGACCAACAGGAAAGCTAGTGGAATCAGATACATACAGAAGATAAAAATGGTAATACTGGTGTATTCTTTATTCCTTGTATTGACTTTCTCATTGGTGGACTGTGCACAGCACAATACCGAGTAGATTTCAGCCCTATGTGAAGGGTCAGAATAAGGTTTATACAGCACATGAGTTCTGTTTAATCCTGACCCTAAGTGGGCTGAAACTCTTATGTTATGCTTCTGCACATGGGATAATTTTGATTAAAGAGAACTAAAGATTATTCAAGACAAGTGGGGATCTTTATGTTTTCTTCTTCTCACTTTGGAAAGAACCACTGAAGCACTTGTGCTTACTGAACTACGAAGTCAAAGAATGAAGGTTGCAACTAGGAACAAGGGAAGGCTTTTACACCACACTCTTCCCTCTTTGAATGGTCCACCACCATACATTGTTCATGCTTGGACAATGCAGTTAAATTTCAGAAATGTTCTTGATTGAGTGTCTGCTATATGCAGTGACAGTTAACAGAAGATTGTGATATATATTATGTCTGGTATGGAGTATTGTTCTGCCTTTCCACCCTGCTCTGAAAGGGCTCAGATGAGTAGAGTGGCTATGATGACATGAGTCAAGGCTCTCAAGTGCACTTGCTGAAGCAAAAAATATTTCTCAAAAAACAGTGTCTCAGAATACAACATGAAAAATCCAACAAGAATCTAATTGAAAAACAAACAGCCCATTAATTCTTTCAGAATTTTCCACTCCTGTTTGTTCAGACAGGAACCTGGTTTATCCATTGAAAGAAATTCTGTTTATGCAAAGGATGGATACAAACCTTCTATATCACTAAAATCCTCCAGACCATATAGACAGACAGGTCTTACTCTAACTGTCTTCCCAGGTGTGTTTGATCCTTAATAAAAAACAAAAGGGCTCAACCTTTTGCAGACCTCCGAACTGTCAGAAGTCTAGAACAGCAAGGCTATCAGGTAATTGCATCATGTGAGAAGGGAGGAGGTCAGAAGGAATCATCACTTGAGAATGCATGCCCACATCTCAGCTCCTATACATGCTCTGATGCTGGGCATGTCAGACCACGTACGGAGGAGATGCACGGGGCATGTCACTGCCGGCAGCCGCGTGCTGCTTAACGACGCTCCTTTAAATACAGGACCCAGCCGAGCCTCCTCCACCTGCTACAGCTCCACTCAAGTGCTTCCTCTCTGCAGCCTCAGTGCCGACAACAGCTCTTACCTTGTGGGGTGCTCCTGGGAGAGAGACGAGTGCAGCAAAAGAGCAGCAGCAGCAGAGTGAATTTCACTCAAAATGCCTCAGGCTCAGCAGGGCTCCTCTTGGTATCTACCAATAGATCATGTCACTGCCATCACAACTGAAGATACAGTGACCAGTGTTGACTGTTGCTTAAAAAAAAAAAAGATAAATTCATATAATGAAACACATATTTCTTGGATGTTATTCAGCTTGCCAAATGTCTGTATCCTGTCAGCCTTCAGCTTCTTTTTACTAATTCAGCCCAAGGCCTTCTCTAATATCCTGAAAATACTGTTTCTTGGTACCTTATTGCTGAAAAGATTAATCTGTCTAGATAGGCTAGACAGGCTCTTTTAATGATGGTCTTTTATCATATAGGTTACTAAGTTCCTTGTAGCTTCCTCACAAAGTAAATATTGTTCCCTTTTCCCTAGAAAAACATTAACATTTTCAAGAGTACGTTAAAGATTTAAAAAAAAATTACAGCAAGGGGGTCAGAGAATACATGGGTTCTTTGGGTTCCTGTGTTTCAGAGCCAAAACACTGAAAAGCACTTCTATTCAAACACACAAAGTGCAGCTCTCTGTGCTCTCAGAAGGGTGTTAGCAATTATAGAAGTGTGAAGAGGAGAGGAAACCTCATGGCACCAGCTGAAGGAAGGGGAAACAGTGAGATGAACAGGGATCCTTCAACCAGCAAGAAAAAAGAGGAACCACCAGCTCTGTTTCTGAACAGAGAAATTTTCTTTTCTGTGCTAGCAGGATGTTCCTCCCAGCCCCAGCTTCAATTTGTTTCAGCGAAACAATTGCAAATATCCCAGGTGAGGATTAATATATATCACAGAAGACAAAAGGAACCCATGAGGTCAAGAAAAAGGGGCTTGAGAAAATGCTTGAGTTTCATTGCCCTGCACTTCTCTTCAAACTTGCTGAAGTTTGGATACATTCAGAACTGGAGTTCTAGAACTGAGCCATATCTGTTGTCAACTTACTTAACCTCTGTTGTCATGGTTTATTATAGAATAATATGTGCAAGATGTCATTCAAGGTAAAACTGCAGAAACATGAGTTGTAAGTGCACTGTCTGTAATAATTCCTTTTTTTTTTTTTTAAATACTTTCAATAATATGCTTAAGAAAGCTGGAGACAAGTGCATATGAAGATTCACTGTTTAAAACTGTGAACCATATAGGTCTGCACGTTTGAAGAGATAACCGTGTCATAAACTCAAGCTCTCTTACGTTAAAGCAGGCTGGATTAATGAGGAACTCTTCATCTGTGGACAGTATATATTCCAGCAAGTTAGAAACAGTACAAAATTATCATGGGCTGAAAAAGCTTTTACCCTGCTCTGAATTGTAAACAGAGCAGGATTTGGCTGAAAATATACCATCAGAAACTCTTTGAATTGCTATAATAAAATAAATATGGTGGGTTTTTTATCTAATGATCCCAAATTAATTTAAAAGCATTATTTAGCACTAACTACAGCCTTCAGTTGTGGGAATGTGTTTTTATAGGCACTCTGATATGATTGTGTGAATCACCCTAGGTCAAAACAATGGGGAAAAAAATACAGTAGAACAAAAGTTGGCAGGGAAAGGAAGGCAAGAAAAGGACTTCAAGAACAGGGCCAGGGAATGAAATAGGACTGGAACATGAGAGTTTCACATCCTATTCCTGTGGGGCGATGTTCTCTGCCACCATCATTCTCACTAATTTACCTGGCAACATGATGTCGGGTTATACATTGCCATGGATCTACATATAGTAGATCTACATGGATATTATCATATTCTAGGAAGAGTTTCTGAACTCAGTTGCTCCTTAGATATTAGAATAGGTTGTATCTGTTAAGACATCCCTTTAAACTTTCCTAATCTTTGGATGTTTGTGCAGTGTTTTATATGCATATAGTTACAATGACACAACTAATATATGCTTTAAAAGATAGGTTTATAATAACCCTCTTGGTTGGTACTCAAGAGAGGTTACTTCAGTTTCTGTCTTGTCACAAGAGCCAGCCATATAGGAAATATATGGTTCTTTTCATATGGAAGAAAAATTAATACCAAGAACTTTGTAACTAAGTTGTTGAGATATCTGCACCTATTAAAGGCTCTGACTAATAAATCAGGAAAATTATAGCAGGCCACTGGTAATTGTGAGAAGGATGCTCTTACAGTTTCCCTACCCAGTAATGGTTGGGTCCAAATGTTTGTTGTCAGTTGCTAGAGAACTGTAACTTGACATAACCAGGCGCTGATGTCAAGTCTTCAGGGCTAATACTGAGCTAAGATTTTGCCAGCATTTATAGTCAACCTGTTTGTACTACAGAATGATAGCATGACACAAGCTTAAGTGAGTGTTTACCTCTACTGTGAAAAGCAAGGGGAAGGGGAGAGTACAGTTGGTGGATCCAAGAGGGCTTGATAGCCAAAGACTAGTGTCCTTCTAAATCTGATAACAGACAGTTCAACTTCTTGTAAGAGCTCCAAGTTTTCCTGTGGGATTCCTTTAGAAAAGAATCTGAAGGACACTCACTGGTCACTTCTGAAGATACGTTCCCCTCAAGGTCCAGCATATGACAAGAAACACTTTTTTTTTTTCTTTTTTTTTTTTTAATAAACAAAGCAATAAAAATACCCAAACTGTTTGTCCCTTCTTTGCATAGAGATGGACTGTCTACACTCTCAGAAGAAGCATCTTGTCAGTGGATATGTGAAGAAAGAGGAACAATTAGACACGATAGCAGTGAGCAGAAATATAAAAAGCAATGAAACTGAAAACAAACCCTGCCATATGTAGCTTCCTGAGTCAGGGCCGCATCCTGACTACTACTGTCTGAAAGTAGTGCATGCAGTATTTAAGTATCTAAAGGCACACTTGCTACATACTTTTATAGTATGTATATATATACTTTTTTAATATTTTACAGATCCAGCATAATATAATTTTATTTGTACAATGTGTTCCTTTAATAAGGAAGAGATGCCAATCCTGAACCTGCAGTCAGAGGTGCTTGTCTTTGTGAAGGTTCCTAGAACCATCTCATCTCATGTTCAAAGGCTGCTCAAAAGTTTAAGCTCAATCTAATCACATTAAGTATGTTAATGACAGATTCTTTTCTCCCTTTTGTAGGTATCCCCTGAGGGATATTAGTCATAAACTCATCAGAATGCCTACACTGCCTCCACACAATTTGAGGTAGATGTTAAAATAATCCTCCACTTAAACACACAAGTCTGGTAAGTGTTCCATCAGTTACATGATTTGCATGTGTAAATGAATTTTACATTCACAGATGGATTCATATGTCTATTAGGGATAGTTAAGAAGGGAATCTGAAAGCTGTTCTATAGCATTCATTTCCCATAATGGGATTTTATCTCACTAAATGATAATCCTATATATATTTTGATAGATAGATAGATATGCACAAAACATGTCTGTCTGTGTTTACTTCTGGAGCTGTAACGGTGTTTAGCCAACTGAGAATGGGACAGTGAAGCTCTCTGAGCAAGATAATTTTTTTCTTGTCACATTTTGAGAAAGTGAGTGGGACGACAAGACTGGCAATTTTTTCAAACTGTAGTGGCCTATGAGAATAGCTGATTTCATGCTCTGAGTGTTTGGATTTCAGTTTGCTCATCATTGCAACTTTTATTCTATTTTTTGGAATGCAAATCTTCATGTTTTGCAATGAGCTATTCAAATTCTATATTGTCAGTGCTCAGAAAGGAAGCGTGTCACCAGTCCCACTGGCCACTTATTGACATGAAGTTGTTAGCAAAAGGTTGAACAAGAAAGAGAGCTGGATTTCTGGCATTTATCTTTTTTAATTATTTTAATTATTTAATTATGTTTATAAAACACATTCTGAGCTTCTCAGAAAAATGTAGGAAAATAAGGTGGCTTACAGCTTGAGTCTGCCAACTCTCAGTATTATCAGTTTCTGTAGTATAATAAAAATTTAAAGTATTTTGCATGGTCAGTCTAGGATAAAAATGGGTGATTACAATGATCAGTACTTCACCTAAACTTAGAGAATTCAACTATCATCAATTTCTCATGGAAACAGAAATATCTTCCAGATATTCATATGTAAAAAACCCCACCACCTCTTACATGTTTACAAAACAGTTTCCCAATATGAATTTCTGTGTCTGTGGCTGAAATTTCCTCTAAACTTCACTTTAGAAGTCATCCTACATTTCACGTTGTGTGATCAGGTTAATGTTTGAGTAGTGGTATTGGCATATCTAGGCTTTTCAAATTCCCCTTAGGAACTACAGAGCTACTACCCAGAGGCATGAATGTAGATTTGCCTATATGCCTGTAGGTATAAATTTCTATTATAGGCTTATAGGTTTATATATTTGAATGTTCCTTTTCACATAAAGAACACTAATCAATGTAAGACTTTAGGAATTAATCAAATAACTTAATTGTCCAGGGACATCTCCCTCATAGAGACCTGGTTTTGGATTAAATGAAATCTGTTTATGTAAAAATCTACTACCACATGGCCTTTGAAATCTTAAAGATTCTCAGCAAATTTGGAGAAACAAAAAATAAAGAAAACCAAACCACCTGCAATCTGCAATAATACTCATGTTCAGTTATAGCACACAAAATAATTCCAGTACTTTTTAGGAAAAAGAGCAAAATGAGACTTCTGACTTAATGTATTCTCTACCTTGTTAATTTGATGTGTTTATTAGATAAAAAATATTAATAGAAATTTAAGAATGATAACCATTTAGAAAAAGTATTCTACCATTGAGCAAACACTAGTATAGGATATTAATCAACTAGAAAAATGAATGCTGTTCAACTGAGGTGAGGGGGACTCTTTTCTACCTGCTTAAAACTAATTTTCTAGTTTGCAAATGTCCAATTCTAATGCCCTATAAATAATTTGAAGGTAAAAAAAATATTTGCTAAAGACTATGTTTTCTTCCTTCCTATTGTCTCTCAGTATTTCATCAGAAACTGATGCCAGTAATTCAAAAAAGAATTTAAAACTCACTATAAAACATCCAAGATTCCCAGAGAATCCTGTAAGTAAACAAGTCTTTAAAAAACAAAAAACAAAAACAAGCCCAAACCAAACAAAACCAAAAAACCCTAACAACAACAACAAAAAAAAACCAAACAAGACAAACCCCAGCTCTGACAATTTCTCTCAGTTCCAGAACCTCACAAAAATTAGAAAAACTATTATTTTCCCATTGTAAATCACTTTAAGGTTCAGATATGCCACTTCACTTGAACATTTCAACTCTAAAAAAGAAAGTGTCAAAAATAATATTAATCCTGTCCACTGATAATTGGAGATGACGTGCTCCTATGGGTACTCTCTGACCTTTGCTGGTTTTTGACTGCTTCTAGCTGCCCTTGTTTTTACCTACTGCTGGAATATAGCTTTATCATATGAGGTTGCTGTGTTATAATGCTGCTTCCGACTGGTGTTTAATTTCTTCAGTTTACAGTCTAACTTTTAGTCCATATGCAATATGTGAGTAGAAACAGAAACCAGGGCAGAAAAGACATTGACAATGTAGATAAAGATATAAATCTGTTTCTTCTTATGATTCCTGCTTCATTCTTTGCTATCCTTCTAATTATTTTGTTACAGTGGATATACTGCATTTGTATTTACCCAGAAAACCCTAAACATTTGGGAACCCTTTGGTTAACTAAGAAATAAGAACATTTTTTCAGACACAGCATGTATTTTTTCCATTCAACTCTGTGTTCACGACCTCATGATGTATTTGACAGATTGTTTGTCATTTCCAGTGTGGACTATTTAGTCCAAGGCATGACTTTTACGAGCACAACTACATAGCAGAAACCTGTAGGAATAATGAAGCTGACAAAAGCAGCTATGTTCTGCTTTTCATATGGTAGTGAACTACTCTGATACAAACACTTCATTGTCAATTTATCTTCATCTGTACTTTAGTTTGAGCAGTACAGCTTCTGGGTGGAAACATTTCCCAAGTAACTTTTCCATTATTTTTTTTTAAACACTATTGGCTATCCTGGTCAGTATGAAATTGTAATTCAGTTTAATTGTGGATCTAATTAGTTTAAGTGTTTTCTTGAAAAGAAATGTATTTAAAACATAGAGTTAAGCTAAGATTAAATGCTTTGCTGCATAGGAATTTATTAAGTGCTTAAGAACTGTTCTGAATCAGGACCCAGTGAGTAAACGAAATGAATACCTACATGCTTTTATAAGTTCTCCTTTTAGATTACACATTCTCAAGCTCAAGAACTACTGATAACTCAGTATAATGATTGTTGTATTTTACCAGGAAAAAAATGAACCCATACATATAAAATAGTAACTGTTTTAAAATGTTTATTGTAATAATGATGTATTATGTTGTCATTATAGTTTCACTCACTATATGTTATATGGACAGAATTCAGAAAACGAGAATGCTTGTTCTAGGAAGGTAATGGTCTTAAGACAGAAAACCTAACAAGAATTATGTGGAGAGAAATACATATGGATTAACAACAAAATCTTTGGAAGGTGACATGATGCTGAAGCGAAGAGTATAATTAACATAAATAAGTTAATTTTATCTACTCAGACCTCAAAGGCAGAGGAAGATTAGAATCTTTGTGAAGGTTACCTTTTGTTTTCATTGTCCTTCCTTGGACAATAAACCTTAAGTTTTTATTGTCCTTCCTTGCAAATTACTTTTTTTAGGCAATCTACAAGCACTAGGAGAGTCCAATGTATTGACTATATTGGGACAAAGTGTGAGAATATGACAGAAGGTGATTGTGAAAATTTAACTGTTGAGAGTAGTGAGAAATTATCAATGCAAAGGGGTTTTATTAGAAAATATATACTCATAAACCTCAAAATGTTTTAGAAAATATATACTCATAAACCTCAAAATGTTTTACAAAATATTTTCAGTGCACTTGTGGTGAAATGCAGGCTGGATCCACTGGTGACATATAGCTTGCTCAGAGTCCACACAATAGATCTGGAAAATAACCAAGAGCTTGAGCTTCCAGGTCCATAGCTCTGTGCTAGGGCCACAAAGCTGACTTGGTGGCTCATAGTCTTCAAGGCCCCCACATCCCCCGCTATCGAACTTACCTTGCCATATGGGATGTTTCAAAGCTGGTGGTCTAAAAGTTTCCTTGTTTCCTGTCTTCCAGGTCAAGCACTATAAGTACTGACAGCCAGCTAGACTCAAAGACTATCTCTGAGTGCCACTGCTGGGAATGTGGGACTGTGAATTAAATAGAGGTCTTGCTCTTCTTGGAAGAACTTCAGGACTTCCAGAAGTGGTGGATCGAGTTGTACCACATCAATATTCTCATTCTAAATGCATGTGATACCAAAAAGTTATTTAGGGTGTAGTGTGAAGTTATAGCGGTGATCATGGGGCTGGTGTCACTGAAAGAGGTGTTTGCAGTTCTCAGAGCAATTCCTTGAGTAAAATTACAGTCGCACAGCTATAAAAATGTTAGGCAAGTAAGTCTTATATTTGTATAGAAACTGGTGTCAAAGTGATGTAATCTGAGTGGACATAGTATTCGCTGTGTTGATTTAGCTTAAATTAATTGTCTACTGCTTTATGCTAAATCCTTAAACACTCATAACTTCCTATGTATTGGGGTGTATTGTGTCTAATCATTATAGTTTTCTTTTCTGTAATGAGGTTAAATCAAACATACGTCAGTGATTTAGAAGCCTAAGACTCCTTCGAGAGATTTCTTGCATGTTGAAGAGCCTCAAGTTTTTTTTTGCAAGACACTAAAATTTAGGCTTATCTTGAACATAATACTGTCTTAAAATGGCATTGTGCAGCATGAAGCCCTAGATTAGAAAATTACTCCAAAGTAAATATTTCATTGAGGACTCATAATTAACAGTTCAGAGAGATCAAAGAGAGAACTCACACGTCTAACTAGGGTTGTTTAAACTTGCTTGGCTGCAGGCTAGAAGCAGTGACCACTTTGAGGTCACCTTCACAGTCAAAAATGACAGGAACTTCAACATTAAGCAATCTCAGATCTTCAGGCATAAGATCTATGGAGAGCCTTGAATCCCAAGCAAGCTACACATTTTCCAAACCTGGGGATTTTTCATGCCTTATTTAATAACAATCTTAAATCACAAAAGCCATCATGAAAGTGATCACAAATTTGTAAACTGGTATTTGCATCTCTTGTTAAGGGGAAAAAACAGGGCATGAAAGAGGGAAAGAAGGCATGCAAAGCGAAACTGAAGTCAAAGAATGATATGCAGCCACACAGTCTGAAAAGTCAGCTGCTAAACTCTCCTGTAATATGGATACTCAGCAAAATTTAGGAATGGGGTTATAGTTTCTGCCACTTTCAATATACTGAGAAAGCAAAATGTTAGCATGGCTTAAGACAGCTTCATGAACTTTATTTTTTTTCCTTGTCTTATACTTTAATTTAAATACATTTTTTTTAACCAATGAGATTTAATAGTTTCATCTTCTACCTCCCTTGGACATGGTGGTATCAGTTCAAAATCTGAGATACAAAAGTACATCAGTGTCATACATTCTTGGCTAAACTTAAAGACCTCACCTTGTGATGTAACAGCGTTTCAAGCATTAATCCTAGCTTTCTCAAAGATGAGTACTTTCCTGCAGGAAGGAAAATTATTTTAATAGAAAAATATCTAAATAACTACATGAGACATTGATAGGATATCTTTTTTCTTTGTCTTGATACTTCCCTGTCAAGGGCTATATAAAGTAAAATGACCAAGAGGAAGGTACAGAAGGACCTTAATGTAGTTGAAACAAAGGGTAACCTGTGTGAAACCATGTGAAAAGGACAGAAATGATGGGTTTTTTTACAGTTCAAAATGGAAAAGTCAGGTCTCCAAAATAATAATCTAAAAATTTTCCGTGTTTCTTGTACACATTGTACAACCTTTCTCCTCAGCCTCATTCACCTGGAATGTGTGCCACATGACTGAGATAACATGGTAGAGAGCTCCCAGGTGTCCCTAAGATTACAAATTCCTACTGTACTAAGGTCCTACCCCATGGCCAGTTTCTTTCCCCTGTCCCACTGCAACTGTTATTGTGGCTGAAGCTATTATTTACCTTTTCTTTTATCTTTGCATAGCTGATGTACCCCAAGGATTAAAAATAATAATAATAAAAAAAGAAAAGATAGAAAAAGCAGTGTTTATCACAGAAGACAAGCTCTAAGGAGATACTAAGAAGCAATCTGGGGAGGGGGGGAGGGGGGTGGGGGTGGTAATTTCCAGACGGATCCACTGCAGAAATCACATTCCTGAAGCTAATAGATGAAAGCATGGCATCTGATACAGCTCAAAATTGTGACTCAGGCAGATCTGTGTTTACCCAGGTAGGATTAATGCTGATACCAGCCAGAACTTAGTGCCAACATTGAGGGTTCTGGGGTTGTCCATCTAAAATGACTACTTGCTCTACTGGCTGCTGTGAATACACCATTGATTTCTTTATTTATTTAAAAAATGACAAAACAAACACTCCCAATACAATCTGGGCTTTCATTTGCAGGAGGGCTGAGCTGGTTCAGGCAGGTTACAGTAATTTGTGTGTTGACATTCTTCTGATGGACAAAATGCCTATTATAAATAGGTTTGTTGCTTCTCCTGCTCTAGTGGCCTCTCTCCAAAAGTATGGTCTGCTTCTGGCTTTAAGAGTTTGCTCTGCAGATACTGTGCTCCCATATGCAGTGCAGCTCCAAACACTTAGAGAAAATAAATTGGACATACCACTAAGTAGAACAGGGAACTTTAGAAGGTTACATCTTCCCACAGCTGAGTGGAAGAGATGGGAGACGTGTCCTTCTGTGACTAGTGAATTACAGAATCACAGAATCACAGAAATTAGGGGCTGGAAGGGACCTAGAATCTTTTCCATCCCATTTACTGTGGAAAAATGATGTAAATGGTTCATTGGCCTGCAATTGGCCCTGGAAGTTTAAAAAAAAAAAAAAAAACAAACAAACATTCCAAAGTCATCCTTTTTAAACCAGACCATCTCACAAACTAGGTCATATTGCAGACATGCAAATATTAAAGTACAAGGACGAATAAAGGAATGTGAGACAGGGAAGGAGAGAAAGGAACATAACACTATGGCTTCACAAAGTTAAATCAGCTCAAGGTACCTGGAACCCTACTCAGAGTTTCAGCGTATGCCTTTCAAGATCTATTGCATTTCCTTTGAGACTGATGCAAAATGATCTGAAATTGTTGAGTTGATTTGTCTATATGAGGTGTTTAAGAACCGTGTAGATGTGGTGCTGAGGGACATGGTTTAGGGACCCTGGCAGCGCAGGGTGAATAGTTGGACTCGGATCTTAAAGGTCTCTTCCAACCAGAAGATTCTATGATTCTATCTACAATTTTAGTAATTGTATCAGAGAAGCCAAACCTCATTCATTTCTCAGGGTTCCAGCATCCTTCCAATTACATATTTTTATTACTAATGCACTCTTTACTCAAAATCCCTTTATGTGTTAAACTACAAATAGTTTTCAGGATCAAAGCTTGCAACAAGAAGATGACACATGGTGACAAAAAGGGGCTGGGAAATTCCATGCCACTCACTGACTCCTCTGCTTACCAGTGGGAATCAAAGGTGGACAGGCATCCTGCTGTACCAGGCAACAAACTGGATGCCCAGGAACTGCCATAGGACTATGGTGAGCCACTTTGCATATGCCTCTGTACATCCAGACTGTAGAATAGAAAAGTGTGATACATGATGAAAATGTCTCACAGGAAGAGAGTCTGATAATTTAATACATTGGGAGCAAGTAAGAGCTCTATGAAAAAAGTATGTAATACATCAAGTGGTCTGGAAAAGAGAGACTAGAAACTAAACTAAAAGATCTTATAGTCCAGTACTCAACCACTCAGGAGCAGATGGATTTCCATCTGCCTGCTGTAGGATTCTTCTACTTGCCTGGTAAGCCTCTGACCACAGTCCCAGGTAGGCTTGGTTTAGCTGAATGCTCAATCTGATTTCACATGGAAATTCCTGTAGTCTTCTAGTTGAATAAGGCTCTTCATTCAAAGTTCAGATCTGATTACTGCAATGATATTTGAACACATGCTTAAATGCTAAACCAGGGTTTATGTTGGTACCTGTTTTGGGAACTGCAGAAGTTGCACCACTGAAAAGCACCATTTTTGCCACTCCAGATGGGAAAAGATGCAGGCATATGACTGTTAGCACTGCTGAGATGATTAGCACATGTTGGTTGGGTGGATGTTTATTTAAAACCATCTGCTCAGTTAATCTGCGTAACTATCTGAAACAGCTCCTGAGGTCAGTCTTTTAAACAAAGGGATTGGACAGATGGTCAGCTTTGCAATGCAGGTGAAGCACCACAGGTTTGAGAGGGCAGATCTGATTCCAATATAAACTTGAATTACCCACCTTTCTTGCAGTTGTTGGATTGTTAGAGCTATTGTGTCAGTTCCCAGGCAGTGCTCCTTGTAACACAACCATATTAATTCATGCTGCTGGTGAGGTCTAGCATCTGAAAGCAAACATTAGAGTATATGCATTTGTACAATAGTTTCACTGCTCAGCTTCCAAGTACCACCTCACAACTAGCAGCTGCTGCCCATTCAGCTCAAAAATCACAACTCTGTGCACTTTTAGACCCCTTCTAGAGGACATTTAAACTTGTCTTCTTAGTTTGTACTTCTACAACTGTTACTATGGCTGTGATCAGCTACTGTATCTTAACTGATGTGGGTTGAAACTAGCCTCTGAGGGCTCTTAACCCCTTAAACTTACTGAAGATAACATCTCACATTACATCTGCGGGCTTTGCCTGGGTATAGTCAAGCCAACCCTCTATCTACAGCTTATGGTCTGTATTTACAAAAGAAAATTTTAGCACATATCTCTCTCATATCAGTGGTGCATGCAACATAATAAGAACACACACACATTTTTAAAAAACATCCTTAGAAACACAGATTGTTCTCCAGGTCTTGTTAGGGTCCCATATGTTGAGCATGGAAATCCTAGCAGAAAAGGACAAGCTATGTGTGGTTATTTTGGTTGTCCTTGAGACCTTTGAGAAATATTGGAGCCATAGGGAAGGTAAATAGTTAAAAATATTTGTTTGGCAATGAAATTGTGTGTTTACATAAACACAGAAAACCAGGGTGTTTTTTCAGTAAAATTTGTTCTGAGCAAATTAATCATACCCATCTACCAGATGGCTGTCCAAAGAATTGATTTTGTGGCTTGGCAGTCAAATAAAAAGTTTTGGGAAAATCTTCCCGAACAAAAATTAGAAACCGGTTTAATTTGATCTGTCTTGTTCTAGCAAAATATTTGGTTTGAAGAACTTTCACAGAAGCAGAAATATAAATATGTAGAGAGGGACTAGTTCTAGGAACTGCTGCTGGGGAGACAAATTCAGTATCTGATTTGAGATACTGCTGTAGAACTTACATAAGATCTATCCAGATTCAACTTTGTCCTCTCCATTGCTCACCTCTCAGAAAAGTGGCATAATTATCATACGTGGTTAAAGAACCACTCTCCAATTATCTACTGATGCTCTTTCACTTTGCTTAAACATTTGCAGCTCCAGGCTTTCCAGGATTTGCCACACATCAGGTGGAGTCTCATTCCAGACACTTTTCTGTGGTCTTTCTTTTGCAATACTCAAATGTTTTATGGAAAGTGGAGTTGTGGTACTAAACCAGGGTTTCTCATAGCCCAGGTAAGCAGGCTGCCAGATAAATCCAATATGTGTCACATCCTCCTTTATCATTCTGGTAAAAGAGGAGGAGATCAGATTCTATCAAAGGCATCTAATGAATTCAAACTGGATTTGTAGGTAATGTCAGGGTAAATAATCCAAATACACATTGCAGAAAATTTGTTTAGCTTCAATAATTTCTTTACAAACTCTTGAGAAAGGAAAATATGTTATATGTATTGTCAGACACAGGAAAGCTCAGAGAATCCAAGGAGATGGATTGTAGTAAAAAAATTTTAACTGTAACTACATTGAATATATGCAGTATATAATAGTCTGCATGAATACAGGAGAGTCATTAATTAGATATAAAATACATTCCTGGGCTAGGCTGGGCAAGACAAATTGAATGTAAGATCTGTGTTAAACATTTTCATACTTCAGATGTGCAGCGTCATACGTCCTGAAAAAAATACACATTCAAATTACTTAGGAATAAAGTGATTCTAGTCCCTAAAATATGACATCTGAACTCCTTGTCAAAACAGTTGTCAGTTAGCTATGTTTATATTCAAGACACTGTGTAAAGAAGGTAAATAGATGAAATTTTTAAGGGGTCACTTGAAAAAGATCTGAGGCATGCTGCCTCATGTGTTGCAGCTGATGCACAAAAAAACCCCAAAACTTCCTGAAGAAGCCAAGTGTCAAGAACACTGGCATAAGTAGATGAATAACCAGTGCCTGTGGGGCACTGATATTTCATTACATAGATAAAAAGAGTCAAGACCATCACATGCATTCACATGTAGTGGGGAAAAGGAAAAAATCGAATATTTTCTTAATGTCAAGAATCTAGACCAGGAGACTTTTTGAAAAATATTGATAGATCACAAGATGAGGATCACAAGCTTACAGTGGCTTTCATCTTCTTTTTTTTTACTCTTGCAAAAATAAATTGAGTAATGAAAGTAAGTAATATTTTAGACCATACCAGAAATTACTCCATTCTACTGTCAGCATCCTTAGACACAGGTTGAAACACAAACTCTGCTGAAAAGTGATATCAAGACCTTTCTACACAGGTGCCGCAGCTTTATAACTGGGACACAAATTAGTCCTGTATATACCTGATGGCTAGTGGGGGCAGGAAGAAAAAAACCAACCAAACCAGGTTCTGCTTTGTCTAAAACTCCAGGCTCCTAACATTGTACTTATGACAATACACCAGCAGCCACGTTTCCAGTAAATGGGAACAGCCTAGCCCACTGGCCAGCCAAAATACCTGCTCAGCTTCAGGCAGGGAAGCCAAGGAGGTTGGCTGGTTCCCGAAGAAGCCAGCCAGATTGTGAGTCCATCAGGCAGTCACACCTTTAACCATGCAGCCAACTTGCCTGACTTCTGCCAAAAGCTTTCCAAGTGACATTGTGTCTCCAGGAAAATAATCATGACAAAAAAAACAAAAACAAAAAACCAAACAACCAAAAAAAAGAACAACAACAAAAGTTACAAAGTTACCGGTGAAAAATTTATTTTCTGGAAAATGTGTTTTGTTGGAAAAATTGTTACCAGGTCAAGAGACAATTATGTCTGTGGTGCTTATACTGTCTCTTTTGCCTGAGGGCTGGAATTATTACAAAACATTGCTGATGCCAAAAGGGAGGTACACACTGAAATATCCTACATGATGTTGAAGGACTAGCTGGTGAGGTAGACAGTAGTAGGACTGAAGAAGCTAGCCACAGACACTGCACAGAAGCCTACCCTGCTAATGGCACTCCACTGAATAAAGACTTAACTGTTCTTACTCGCATTACTAGCTGCTTTTACACATGGAATTAGAGGACTGGGGAAATTTTACCTCTACATTGCATTCTTGCAAATAGAGGGAAAGAAAAACATTTGCTAATATTTACAAACTTCAAACAGGCTATGTTTAATATGTAAAAGGACTAGCAACAAGTATCACATACGTCTGAGGTACAGTTGACTTCAGCCACAGTCCAAAAGTTGGACTTTTGTTTTTTCTGTAAAACAACCCCTTTATTATTACTTACACTTGGCTTGGGTACTTGTCTGTCCTAGGTTGACCCTCATTTGAGGTGAGTATTGAATAGATCTCATTTGCCTCACTCAGTCTCTTCCTAAATGTTCCTTTTAGGACACTTCCATGACATGTCATAAAGACTTAATGGCTGTCACTAGAACCTTATGGGACTCTATACTCAGACATAAAAGGGGCCATTGAACTGTGATGGACCGTTTACAGGACCTTGAGTATCTTGCTGTATTTTCCACTGACTGAAGCCAGCAGGAATATATAACAGAGATGAGGCACATTCTTTGCAGTGCAAATCACCAACCGTGACAAGATAGACAGTAAAGTTCTCTGTGTAACTGAGAAACAGCAATTTTACCTTTAAAGAAAATTTTCACTAGCGCTAATTCTTGCCACGTATCCAAACACCAGCTATTTGTCAGCCCTCAGAGGAACTGACGCTGGTATTGGAGTTTTTGATTTAGTCAAGACAGACCTTGACAGTATCCCCATATTTGTATTTATGTAATAGAAATATTTTGCATTCCTCTAGCACCTTTTATCAGAGGATTGATCTCCTTTACAGACATTAATGAATTAATGCTCACAATGCCAATGTAAATTGGGATTTGTTTTCTTTGTTCTGCAGATGGGAAAGAATGAAGCATAAAGATGATGCAACTCATTTAATAAAGGCTTGGCAGAGCCAGGCACAGAATCCAGATCTCCTGATACCTGAGCCAATGCCTTCACCTTGCTATTGTTGCCTTTTCAACTGCACGCTCTGCAACAGGCATTCAAGCTGGACACAAATGTGAAGAAAAGCTCCACGTGCTTTTAAAAATTGATACCTAAACTCTAGCGTGCATACCTAGACACAAGTGTGCTAAATGTCCAAGACATTTTCAAGCATGAGATTTCACTATTTCTGAAAATCAGAATTTAGTGACTAAAGAGGATTAAGAACCCTAGTTTTATACTTTTTTCAAAAAAAATCTTTCCCCCTTCCTAATAAGCACTTCTAAGTGGTTGTGCTGAGTGTGAAACATCACAGAAAAGTAAAATATATTGCGAAAATAAAAAGAAATTGCTTTTGCTTCACTGGTGTCTGTATGTCTATTTGAGATGTCATTATAACAAAGACTGTTTTTATTTGTAAGCATCTAGCAAACTTCACAGGAAACATATGCATTGTTTAGATCCGGTGGTATCTGTTTTGGAACACAGGAGCCCAAGTTTTGTCATAGGTATCAATATCAATAGAGCATACTGTACCATGCTGTCATCTTTTTTTTACCCTGAACAATGACACACTCTCATTTCCCACTTATACCAACTCATATTCACATATCACATCTATGCCGGCCAGACAAATTACTAGTAATTGAAAAGAGACAGTGAACTATAATTTACATTGTGTGACACTCAAATTCTGTGTGCACCAAAGACCTTGTTGGTTACTGTGACTTGGGTATATTCCTTGATGGTAGGAATATGTGCAAAGCAACATTCCAGTGGAAATAAGCAAAAGCATATATAACCTCAAATGCATCCCCACACCTACCCCTCCAGTAATTCTGAGTCCTAAGAACTCTCTTTTCTTTCATAATATGTTTGAGGGTATTTCTGTTCCAGTTTGTCTGTTCTTGTTCCTCCTTGCATACACAGAGTCATTGCCTACGTGAATCCACTGATTTGAGGAATATAGCTCCAGATCCAACCTATAATGTGAGCTACTTCTGGGCCTGAAGTTGAAGTTTTTCAGCTCCTGTTGTTCCCTAAAATCATGCTTAGATAACAGTTCTCACAACTCCTGCTGTTTTCATCCAGAGCCACCACTGTCTACAGTGAAAAAAAACCCAACACCTCCCCCCACCCCAAAACAAACAAACAAATGGCAAGGATGTAAAATTTTCTAGTTTAAAAACAAGGTAACTGGGAATAATAGACCATTTTACAACAAAGGGAGCTTTCTTTTGCTCTTGTAGACATAATTTCTGACGTTAGTGTGGGTTTCCTCATGACAACACTAAAGAAAAAACCTGAATGCCACTATTTAGACATTTTTAAAAACTGTCTTTGCTGCTTCTTCATCATAGCTAACTCTCTGTTCTGCTCTAACTTAAAGCCATGTGGAGATAACCTACAGAATGAGTCTACTCCTGCCAGCTGTGGCTGTTTACTGAGTTCTGAGGGAGTAAAAAAATACCCTACCAGCATTAAAATATTCTATGAAGGCAATTCACTCTATTTGGAGGTTTTGTCCTTATTATATAGAAAATGCTATTTTACATTAATGATTACTTTCCTGTGTGAATGGTCTTTTTGACATTAATGACCATACTTCTTGTAAAGATCTGAATCAGTTTTTCTAATGTTATGTCTGACAGAAAAATTGTCAGTAAATACACCAATAGGTTACTGTCCCTAACATAACTTTGCTGTGAGATACATCAAATATTACTTTAGAGCCTTTGGGTTGAGTGATACGAGATTCTGGGGCACAAGTAATCCTTTCTTCTGTTATTCCAACCAATGGCAGAGATATTGGATTAAATGGGCAAATAGAGTCTTTTAATACATGGCTCCATGGATGGTGTCACCACCACAAATTTCTGTTCTTTGACAATGGGATGATCTATACAGCACCAGGGTTGTTGACACCAAACAGGGCTCACCTCTCTTGAAGGGGTAAGAGGGCCTTTGCGGAGGAGATTGCAGGGCTAATTGACAGGGCTTTAAACTAGATGTGAAGGGGGAAGGGGACAATGTCACCAGGTTTCCATGTGACAAGCCGTGGGAGGACACAACAGTGTGGGAGCAATGGGGGACTAGTAAGGGCTCTCAACCTGCTGCCCAGAAGCATTCTGGGGATAAAATAATGCAGTCAAAGTGTTGCAGAAATGACCCAGATCCCCTTCAGGTAGTAGCTGCTAAGAGGGAAGCATCAGGGAAACATGTTAATGGAATAAAGGGGTATTTCTAATGATGTCATATATATGCCTGACTGTAGCCCTGCTACAGTGAAGCCATTTTCCTTCCATGCTAACAGTCTGAAATGCAGTTGCCTTTAAAAGCCCAGAAAAATATGAATACATTTTGAAAGATGAACTCCAGGACAGGACATTCACTGCAGCACATTTAGTGTGCTGGCTAAGGATCTCTAGCCATTGAAAAATCAACAAGTGGAGGGTGGCAGTGACAAAATATATTGTTTCTACCTTGCAAGTCAAAGCTGTGGGGCTTCTCAGGGACTTCATCAGTAGATACAGTACAGGTCAGGAATATACCATTAAAACATGCAATTAGGAGCTATGACTGTAATCAGTCTTTATACAAATCTGGAACTGTGCAGAATACTTCTAGATTTTTCACTCCATGCTTTTGCATTTCTTAGTTAAATCCCCTTCGTAAACATTGTGTTTCTTCTAGCTAAAGTATAAAGTAATAATGAGAAAAGATATTATCCAACAGATACCTGTAAGTATGCTTGTCTTAGAATCACCATGTCTGGGCTTCTGGTTCTGCAAGACATCTTGAATTTCACTTATCCTAGAGCATATGTACACTAAATAATGGAAAGCAGTGCAGGGATTCCTAATTTAGCATCTCCAGATGGCTCTGTGTGGAGAAAAAAAGCACAAGAACATTGCTGAGGTCCAGAAGCAGCATAGATGTATGACATATAGGCTGATAAGCTCTTCCATTCAACAAGACTTACTACGACCTTTTGGGAAAGTCTGGATTTTAATAGCCCTTTCTAGAATGCTTCAGCGATTCCTTGTGAACAATGATGTTTGTAAATAACATCCCTGGGAGCTAGGCCTTGACCTGGGATGAAGCAACTTGCCACAAATAAACTGGATGCCCTCCATCAGCATCCTTGAGCAACAACAGCTCCAGTTCCTTTCACAGCTCTCTGCCATGTTCCACAGACACCATATCAGGATAACTACAGTAAATCCAATGCTCTTTACTGCAGACACCTGAGGCAAAACTTAATCCCGAGTGTTCAATTCACAGCATATGTTTTTCACTCATCCTTTTCTGCACTCAGATGGGTATGTCCTTGGTACACGCTGTTAACCTACAAG
The DNA here is from genome assembly GCA_024611195.1 of Ceyx melanurus. Classification (NCBI taxonomy): domain Eukaryota; kingdom Metazoa; phylum Chordata; class Aves; order Coraciiformes; family Alcedinidae; genus Ceyx; species Ceyx melanurus. The sequence continues at coordinate 29,731 of JANHGL010007053.1, forward strand.
GAATCTGAAGCATTTAGTGTAATGTCAGCATCAGGGCAACTACTGCTGTTCTGGAGCTTCCACAATGGCTTTGATGTGTTATCCTGTCTGAACACTTGACAGTGCTCTGGCCTACCATCCTCTTGATACATCTGAATCTGTAATATTCATCTGAGTCTGTGTTGAGGCCTGTGTTGAGGCCTTATTTTGTGTCTTTGAAAAGTGTGCATCCTATGCACTATGATATTCTCTTAGTTTCATCCACCAGATAGCAATGGTTTTTTTATGTGACATCCTAAAGATGGCCTGACAAAGTCATGCTAAGTTAACTTAAGGAAAGAGTCTACATCAGTATAGGGAAACTGATACGGACACTGCCATCACAGCTTTCACGGATGAGTACCTACAAAGCTTGCTGCAGTAGTAGTATACTTTTTTTTCCTTGAGTTTAGTTTTGGTCATTTTGGATAACTAAACACTGTAAACTGAAGAGACACTATAAAAGTGCATGGGAAGTAAAATAGGATGCATGGGAAGTATATATTTTATTTTAGGGAGGGCTACCTTTCTTCTTTATGGAAGTTCCCTAACAGAAATATATTTGTATCATGAAGTGTGTGAGCATCTATTACGATAAGGCTCACAGGAATAAGTAACAGACTCAGTAGATTTGATCTGTACAAAACTAGTAGAAGTGGTTTTGGGTTTTCTTTTTGTCAAACAGACCAGGCAGATCTGTACTAATGTAATAACTGGGCATCTGGTCACAATCTCAGGGCAGAAAGAGAGGACACACATGGAAAAATGTGGAAGCATAGAACTCCTAAAACTGTAGATACCTGAATTAGGTGCCTACACCATGTTGTCAGGAAACCCACAGAGCATAACTAAGTGTGCCAATATTACTTCCCTGCATCAGTTGCATAATTGCCTACCTCTGTGCTGCATCTGGGTGTCTACATGAGGAAATTGTACCAGATTTTTCATTAGAAAATAAGAAGATATTAATAATAACTAAAATAATGAGAAAAAATATATACTCTGTAGGCAAGCATTTAGTCAAATCTCTATATAGACTTAAATTAGCCATTAATACTCTGAAATAGGAATATTTAGATAACATTTTACATTGTTTAAAATACCTTCAAGTTACATGAGAGTAGCTTTTTTTTGGAGAGAAACCATGAGTTTCTCATTGCAGTGTATATGCATTGCTTTGCATAATCCCTTATTGTCACTGAGTTGACATTTTTTCCTCTTCCAGGCTCTGAAAACTGCTATTATTTCCTGATTTAGATTTTAAGATCTTTGGGTTAGAAATCATGTTTCTGTATGTTTGCACATCAGAACTGGGTCTTGCTGTATGACTGTGGTTTGTAAACATTACCATAATATAAACAGTACATTAATCATTAATTATATTGTTGATACATTGCTATGCCTTAAGTGGTGGCACTGTCTATGAGTCTTTTGCTCCTCACAGAGATGAGATCAAGCCATTTCCATAAACAAAACATTTGTCTGGAGTCACAGTTGCTCCAGATCTTCCTGGAACATATTCAGAATTAAAGGCTGACATTGTATTGTGAACTTCCATTTCTTAAAGTAGCATCCATAACACAGATTGGCATATTTTCTGAGACTTTAGAAGATTGAAAGTTATTAGCTAAGGTAAGTGCATTGTCATGTGTATCTTTACATGATTTAATGTGAGGATCTCAGACTTCTTTGTAGATGTTATTTGGATTCTTATAGTGTACAAAAATATTAAAACTCAATATAAGCATATTGTTAACTCAAAAATAAAACAAAAAAACCCACCCACACCCCAAAAACAAAACAAAATAAAAACAAAACCAAAAAATCCCCAACAAAACCAGATCTCCTAATGCTCACTAAATCACAGTTTCTGAAATACAGCAACTGATGCTACAATATGTAACAGCATTTAATCACATAAAGAGCAATTTTTCCTCAACTACTTGGGCCAAATAACTCAAATCTCATATAAAGTACCTAGGGACACATAGTTTGGACTACCAAGCTGAGTTATACTCTGCTGTTTTCCTCCTCTCCTTCCTGAGTCCCCAGATGCTGTGGTAGTGCACTTTTGCCCTGTTGCTCCTTACCACATTGCCCTGATTTCAGCTGGGGTAGAGTTAATTTTCTCCTTAGTATCCAGTACAGTGCTGTGTTTTGGATTTAATGTGAGACCAATGTTGATAACACACTGTGGTTTTAGTTGTTGCTCTGTAGTGCTTATCCTAAGTTTAGTGTTTTTCAGGTCCCATGCTCTCCCAGGTAGCAGGTGCACAAGAAACTGGGAGACAGAATAGATGGGACAGCTGACCCAAACCAGCCAAAGGGATATTCCATACTATAGGCTGTCATGCTCAGTATGTAAACGTGGGGCAGACCACTGCTTAGGCATCAGTCAGCAGGTGGTGGGCAATTGAACTGTCATCATTTGTCTGTCTTGGGTTTTATTTCTTTCTCTTTCTGTTATATTCCTTTTTGTAATAATAATAAAATAATGTAGTTATTAAACTTCTTATCTCAATCCATGAGTTTCACTTTATTTTTCTGATTCTCCTTCCCATCCCACTAGGAGGTGAGAGGAGTGAGCAAGTGGTCGCATGCTGCTTAGTTGCTAGCTGAGGTTAAACCACAACACACGTGAGTTTTGTAGTCATGTCCCCTTACCCTCAAAAGAAGAGTAGGAGGTGTCCAACAGGAAGGGCCAATGCCTGGTGACTGACTGTCCAGAGAGCCTGGGGTTCAATGCCCCTGAGGTTGAGGAGGGTCAGAAAGTGACTGTGCGAAAAGGAGCCACTTGAATGGGCTGTTCTTCCACCTCATTTGCCTGTGTTCAAGTGCATGACAGATGCAAAAGCTCTAGAGTTGGTTTCAGGTTCTGCCTCACAAAAGTGCCTAACTCTGTAATTGAGTTAAACTAAGTGGAGCAACAGAGAAGTTCAGACACATCCCTTTCTTCAGCATTTCCTTCTGCCTGTGTATTCAGGACTCTGAATATTGGGATGCCAGCTGTCAATCCCAGCTTTAAGTGCCTGCCCCTGCTTGCTTGTTGTGTGTCACCTCACTGAGAACCAAGGGTTTCCTTCCTGGCAGTGGGCACACACGTTTTAGGCACTATCACAGCTCTCGCAATCTTTTCAGAAAGGGTCTTCTGAGATTCCTCAGTAACTAGGCACCACATTTCAGGTGCCCAAAACTATGCTTTTGGTATAAGGAATAGGAAGGAATTCAATACACAGAGAAGATGCACACTTAATCATCTGGGGAAGCAGGAATTGGGAACTTAGAAACCCTGATTCATGATATTACTTCTTGCACAGTAAAGCTATGTGCAAATGGTATCTCAATGCCTCAGTTCCTCCTCTGCAAAAGAAAGAAAAGTACTGATGTTTCCTACATGAGTTCTATGAGGATATACTGAAGTGTGGAGACAGGATGGGAACAAAGGTCAAAGGCAGAAGTGATAGACTGAGTGATTCTCAGTCAACTATTACAAGTCAAGAACTAGTCACATGCACAGAGAGAAATTACTGTGAACAAGCTCCACCTGGGACAAGGTGTTTTTAATTTGTCCAGGCATTGTCATGTTGCAGAAGTTAATCTGCTTCTGGGGACATACTTGGCAAAATCATGGGTAAGTTCTTTGAGCTTTACAGGGAATGAGAATCCCCACTTTTGAGCTGTGCCTGCCTGAGCTTTTCCTTTCTGACAGTCATGATCATCTGCTGCTTTTTGAGTCCCAGTAATCCTACATATCTTCATGTGGAAACCACAGTTCTGACCCACAGCACCTTCAGGTTGCCTTTATGTTAGTTGTCTCTAGAGCAGAGAGGTCAGGATTTGTCAGGTATAGCCATTTCACAGGCAATGTCAAAATGTTGATCAGCAGAATATTAGAATCTGTATGAGTGCATATTTTCTTTTCCACCCTTATCAGGCACATATTTCCAAACAATGTCATTGTTTGCTCATTATTAGAAATAATAATTCAGTAGACGTATTGATGTTCCTCAGAAGAGATCAGGCGTGGCCAGGTTATATTCCTAAAGGTTAGACACGAGACAATCAGTGAAAGCAAAAAAAGTAAATGGAAGAATGAGTAAAGTGGGACACAGGTGACGATTTTTATCTGGACAGCTAGAGGAAGATAAAATCCAAGTACTTTTCTACCACTTTAAAAGCATGTATTTGGCAGATAATGTTAGAGACACAAGGTTCTGGGAGAGGTCTGGAAGGAGAGAAAACAGTCTTAGCAGAGAGGGGAAGTGTTCCATGGTGGAAAAGAAAACAGAGGGGTGAGATGAGCAGAGACTTAATTCACAGTATGCAGACTACTAACCTTCCTTTGCTCTTCATTTTGAGTAAACCACCAAACCTTTCTTTAATGGAGCCATTCATTTTATAGGAGTGTCTTAAATTCACATGCTTATCATTGTCCACAAATGTACTAGAAGATAATTAACCAACTGTAATCAATCTGAACAGAGTCAAGTATTCTGTTTCAAGATTCAGCTGTGTAAAGGTCACCTGTTCTGAAAAAAATAACGTCTTGAACTAATAAAGCCTTGCATCACCTCATTTTGAAGTTGAACTTAAACTGATCCTCAGATATTATTTGCCTATCCCTTATGTAAGAACAATTCTGTTCTGTAGTTTCTAGTGGCCTATTTCAGTTAAGTGCTTTTGCAGCAACATTTTCTACACAGTATTCATCTTATTTCTCCAGATCATCTTAAAAATATTTTCTCTTTCTGCAACCATAAAATTGGAACATTTAGCACTGAGGTCCTGGAAGAATAAGGTGCTCATACTTATTATTATTGGAAATCACAGTAGCAGAGCAGTAGCAGCTTGCTGGGTGCCAAAGAGAAAATTCCTATTGCTGTGGAGGCTGGAATACACCCAAAATCAGTGTGCTACACTATACAATCCATTTCACATGCAGTCTAACTTTTTAGCCAGTACAGAGAGATAGGATCAAATAGGAAAAGTCTATGGTTTTAGAGCACTTGAAAGAGAGTATTTAAGCATAGTTGGAAAGAAGGGAATGAAGAATGTGATTAGTGCATTAATGTGAAGAAACTGGAAGACCAGAATATCATACATACCAAAGAAGTGCATGAAGAGAGAGAAGACTATGATTAAGTATATAGGAATATCATGGGTTAGACTGTTTTAAAGATGTTCAGACTTCATCTCGTATTCTTTGACTGAGCTACTAGTGGACAGTCCAGAGGTGTTTGATACAAAACAGGGAATCCTGATCAGTTCTGCCCGTTCCTGATAGGAGCCCAGAAACACAGACACACACAGCAGATCTGGAAGGCCCACAATGACTGGAGTAATTCTATTTCAACTAGAGGTGCACTTGCATGGACTGTTGCAGGGTGTAGCTCAAAGTTTTCAAGTCTTAGACTTGCTATCCCAGTCTTAGACTAGCTATCCCAGCTAGTCCATATCACTTTCTCTTTAAGGGAATCAATGCGAGCAACCCCAAATATTTCAGCCCCCTCTCCTATAAATACAGAAGAATCACTTGGACATCACAGAACTTCCCTTATATTTAACTCATTGCCATAGTGTCTCTACTGTAAAACTGTGATAGCTATGACTACCTAAAGGATGTAGAAACTTTGTCAGTAGTGTTTCTCTTTGCTTAGAGAAAATAAATAAGGATAGGAAATTAAACATCAAAATTATTTTCCTGAATAAATAGGAAATAAATAGCTAATATTATCTGATTAATCTTGTGCCTTTTTACGAAGTATCAAATCAGAAAAAAAATAAATATATCAAGTTTATGAATACTAGGAATGAAGAACTAAATTACATGTTCAGACAAGAAGAAGCTCTGGGAATTGCTCCCATACCGGAGGGTGTCTTTGAACTGTGCAGGGGGTTAACTACACTTGCCCTGCAGCCAAATTCCGAGCGCACCTCAGCTTCAGAACACAAGATTTCTCTTATTTGATATGCCCTTTGCCTCTTTTTTTTTTTTTTTGTCTTTATGCACTTGACACAATCTAACTCCACACTCACCTGCCATTAAACTCGTTATACACAGAGAGCTACAGGCCAGCTGTTGATATCCTTACTTATAGGACCGATTCAATGCAGTGCTTAAGTGAGGCGTGTAGGAACTTTTTAAGATACACAAAGCCCTCCTTTGATCCTGTCCTCTGCCATTCACAGATGGGAATGGTCCATGCAGATCACCTTTTAACATGAATCACAGTTCTATTGAACTGCTGTGAGTAATCCTTCTGGCTAATCACACGTCCCACAGGCAGATGGATAATTTGCACATAATTCCAGTGTTATTGACAGGAAAGGGTGACTGTCAAAGGCTTTGTAGGTATGTCCTTTAATCCTTTATTTCCCATTTTTTTCAGGGAGGTGGTTATACCTGAAACATTCTTGAAGGGCATGCTTTAACTTTGAATTAATTATGTTCTTTCCCAGTGAATGTAAGATCTGTTCACGAATTTATAAGCATTCCCGATCTGGAAGCTGGACAAGGAGCATGTATGTCCCACTGTAGAAGTACTAAAATGAAGCAGAATACTGAGATGGGAGATGCTAAATCATCAAAGCTTCATCCTTGCAAGAATTAGAAGACCAGGGGAACTCAGAATGATCCTTGAACTAGATTAGAACTAGAATTCAAATTAACTGGAATTGGAATTAACGTGGTCTAAGGTGAGAAAAATTATTTTCTGCTAATGCCCCATAAGCATATGGCAAATCATTTGTGTGGAAAGGAGTGTTTAACCATTTGTCTTTAAAATGTGCATCAGTTTTTATATAAAAAAATGAATCTCTGGATGGGTTTTATAATTTAAAAGATTAAATACAGATGAGGATTAAATGTACCTCTGCTTATTAAAGGCCTTTGTTATTTTAGAGTTCACCCTTAGTTAGAAGAAACTGTTTTTAAACCGTATGAATGGTAGTTTAAGTTTTCTCTGTAGCACATCAGTGAGCACTTTGGAAGCTCTGTGGGCTAAATAAATAAGCGAAACCAACTGTTCAGAACAATAAAAATAGCCTCTTGCTCTGCTGTGTTTCCATCACCTGGTTACTTGCTGTAGGCCTCTTTCTTATGAGTCACTGTGAGCAGGACAGTTTGCTCAGCTGAATTATCTACCAGAGCTCAGGCTATGTTGTGAGCAATGTGTTCTATAAATGAAGATATAGTTAATGTGATGCAACCAAATATTTGCATACCACTGAGGTATGTGCTCTATAAATACATAAAAGAAAACAGACACAGTGGTTTCCCTGTGGTCACATTGGTTGCTTATTGTAACAGGTGTCAACTTCTCGAACAATTAAGATGCCAACTAAGTTTAGAAATGGCTTCTATATATTCGTCTGTCATGTACGTGGATAATATTCAGAGGTACCTACCTACTACTTAAGGTCATTAACCAGTATTGTTTTTTCCAAGTTGCTGAGCTGTTCTCCTGGTTTTTTGTTTGGTTTGGGTTTGTCTTTTGTTTGTTTTTTTTTTGTGGCTTTTTGTTTGGTTGGGTTTTGTTTTGTTTTTTAATTATCACATAAGAGAACATTCAGGTCCTGTGATTTGTTTTCCAGCTTTTGTGGCCATATAAGAAAAAGCATGAAGAAAACTAAGTTTACCATGTGGAAATTGTTAATGAAGTAATATAAATATCTTTTAAGTAAATATATAAGCTTGAGGTTAGAGAAAAAGACCAAGAGACAGACATCCTGGGCTTTATTCTCTGGCTTCTAGGGTGCGCTCCTGAAAGCACAGTCCTGTATTTGCATCGTCCTTACTTCTGCCACTGATGGTGCATGTCAGAGGCATGGAAGAGATCAGTTCTGATACAGTACTGTGAGATCATCTGAAGAAAAGGATTGGACAAATGCAGTTTGTTTTTAGAAAATATTAATATGTGCTCACAACTTTCCTTCTTTGCCTACTCCCCCTCCAACACAATAAAGAAGCACCAAACACAACAGAATACTGCAGACACTAAAATTGTCTGAGGCAACTCTGAACACACTACAGGCTTAGCAGCACTCACAATTTCCTTCCTCTTAATCACACTTCAAAGTAGAATCAGATATTAAAGCATTGCATGGAGTTGGTCAGTGACTGAATAGTTATATTGGAGTTGGCCAATAGTTGTATTTACATATTAATTATCTAAAACACATTTTAATATAATAAAGGATGGTTATGGACGTCATTTTAAGAACGGTCTATCTAATATCAGAAAAGATATTTTCCCAGATCTCTTTATGGTAAGTTGAGGACAATAAGAGCCTGTTTGATTGCTGTAAATATTTAATATGACATTTTGGGGTGCATCTGGATGTCAGGAACTCCAAACCTTTTTTTCAAAGCTGGATTGTTCCAACTTTTGTTTAGTCAAACTGAAAAAAAAAAAAGAGAAATAAAAAACAACAACCAACAACAACAAAACAAACAAGGAAGAAAGTGAAATTAAAAAAATCAGTCTGTTTGGCTGGTTTGTATTATAATACCTGTTTTTCTCTTTGCTCTCCAGCTAAGCTGCATAGGTAATGTGCTGCAGAAATTTCCTACCAGCTTGGATCTGCCCTGAGAAAGATTTAAACTTCTGTTTTCTGGAGGATATGTGCCAGCATCTTCTATTATCACAATATAGAAAGAGTTCCATAGACTTAAGCAGGAGATAAATTGCATTAAGGTTGCACTAAGATAAAATTCTTCATCTGGATCTTACAGAAGTTGAAGAAGGAATATGTTACAATCCCTTCGACATCATTATCTAACAATTTATTAATATGGATTGCTCAAAACATATTGTCAACACTTCCCTGCAGAAAAAATTTTAATCCAAAGGAACATGAAGCCTTTTGTGAACAAAGTGTACAAAGCGATATTCAAGAAGCAAAGGTCCACAGAAATAACTTTCCAACCCATTAGCTGGAGAACAAAATCTTCATGAGTCAAAAGGGAATAAATGTGGGTTTCCTAACACCTCATGGTTGCATCCTCTCACAAGCCCTGTTTTGTCTATCTGTCCCTCTTCCCTCAAGTTTCCCCCTGTACTACTTCATTAGGCCATACACTGGTATCCAAGCTATGATCACGGCACTTTTATCAACACTTGCATTGTCAGATGTAACTATAATGATATATACATTAATTATATCTATTTTGTGCATTCAGTAAAGAGGCATTCCTAAAACAAGAAACACCATCACTGCCCTTTCCATTAATAGTAAATGGTTGTTCAAAGAACATAAAGACCACATAGTAGAGTAAGTTTGGTCTCTATTCATTCCCAGTGAAGTTCAAAGCAGTCCATTGAGAGAAATAAAGTCTGCAGACTTGCTCTGGGTTCAGCAGTCAGTGGCTTCATATCTGTGGCTTCACTTGCAAACAAATTTTAAATCATCTCACAAAGCACAGTGGTTTCCTAACTGCAGTATAAATTGCATGTGGAAGTTTTAGAAAGCTTTATGGAGTAGTTTTCACTTTGAGTTGTCTTTCAAAACTTCTCTTCAAAAACAAAAAAGGTTGCAATTCTTTCATTAGAAGCAAGATAGAGCATGTGATTAAAATAGACACACTCTGGTAGATGGAGTTAACAAATCAGCTCATCTTTTCCTCCCAAGGCTAAATTTCATGGAAAGAAATTGATAGTGATGGTGGTATGTGGTGAACTACTAAGAACTCCAGTGTCAGAGGCAGTCTTGGTGATGCAGGAGTCAGGAAATACAGGAGAAACTTTCGCTCTTTTACTACAAATGTGCAGTTTCTAGATGAGGACATCATCCATTGAATGAATGGGGTATGTTTACCTGCAGTTCTGTTTCAACATATTTTTTAAACTTTTTTTCTTTCTGTTTGAAAATATGAATAAAACTCCCTCAGCTCCTCTCTGTGTATGCTGGGCTGGAGCAGTATGCTCCTATCCTCACAGCTCAGAGCTGTGTCTCTGACTGAGATAGGGCTGGATCTGCCAGACATACTTCAGAGCCCCAGGATTGGGAGCCAGCAGAGAAGTGTCTGGCAGTGACAGCTCAGCTTTCAGCTGTGCAACACTCCTATCTTCCTAATGCATTTCACACTCAACAGATTGAATTGCTTTGGTCTTCTCATTTATTTTTCTTCCAGCAAACAAAACAATTTCTTCTCTCCTTTTCCTTGACAAAGGGTTTTGCCATATGCTCCAAATCAATTGTAAACTTTTTGATGTTTTTGTTACCACCCATATCTTGGGTTGTATTAAAAGAAAAAGGAAAGGAAAGGAAAGGAAAGGAAAAAGAAGAAAAGAAAAGAAAGAGGCAGTCTAATAATTTCTGTTTCTGCTCCAACCAAACTAAGACTGAAATATTCTGTTCATTAATTCAAGGGTTAAAGTGTCTTATCACTCCTCTTACTCTGTATATGAACTTCTTCTCTAGAACCAAACAAATTCTTTGCTGTAACTAACATACCTATCTGACACACTTCTGTCTTTCTGCATGGATGGTTGTCATGAATAGAAAGGAATTTGCTTGTATTCATTTACCATCAACATAATTTATATATATATATATATATATATATGAAGTCCTCAATTAACTTAATTTGATTTAATGCTGTAATTAATGAAGTCTTTTGTTTTTTATGTGCTGCTGCTTGTCCTTGTGTACCCACACAGTCAGCTGGGCCAGGAAGAAACAAAACATTTTTAATGGTAAAACTCATTCTGAACTGGGGCAGTCCCCAGTGAGCATCCACTATTGAGCATCACTGAGGCACAAAGGATGGGCAGAAGAAGGGGTGCCCTCCGCTTTCAGCAGCAGTGGGGTCTTAGAAAAACTTCAGCTTCTTCCTAATTCTGACAAATAGCTTTTGGGTTATGTTTTTCAAAGTGTCACTTAGGGTGTAAGGCATCTATATACCTTACTAACACCTAGTAAGAACACATAACAGTAGTGCAGTCCTATATTCAGATATGGTGAACTACCTATTAATTAACTGCATTGACAAAAGCACTTCATTTGGGGAATAGTTGGGTCAGCTGTAGGGTATCTGCTGAGACAGCACATGTCCTTTCCTCCCCTCAACTGATAAACTCACAAAAAATTTTTGGGTACTTTGGAATATGTTGGGTTTTGTTTTTTTTTTTAGAGGGATAAGGACAAGAAGGCAATTATTCAGAGCACAAAAACTTTGTTCCTTAGGTTTGACCCAAGATTTCTGTCTCCACTAACACACTTCATTCCTTCCCACTGTTCCTTCAAGGGTATGGGCCACTGAGGAGGTCACTCTGTACATGGGGATAGGAAAAAGTGATGCCAGTGCAGTCCCTCATGTTGTGTGTCCAGTCTCAGTGTACTATGAGCATTTCTTTGTATTCCCCAGCTGAAATGTGTTTTACAGGTACCTAGCTCCTGGTTTCACAGAAAACTTCCAGTTATTTGGTATGTTTGGTTTTGTTCAGTACTTTTGCACAGTCATTTGTTCCAGGAATGAAAAGTTGCATTTTCAAGTCCTATATTAATTTTAAATTTATCTGATATTTTCTGCAAATTTATTTTAATTAAACTACTTGAATTTGCTGGTGAGAATTTTCATGGAAAGCAAAAGAGAAGGAATGGGAGCCCAGAAGAGGGAACGAAAGATGAAAGTCACACCTCTACTGATATAGAAGCAGTTAAAACAAAATAAGAAAAAGCAGAGGAGAAAAAAAAATCCTTCAGGTCATCTAATTTATTTAATTCAGCTTATTAGTTTACACCCATAAGGTATGTGTCCATTTGGAAGATTGTCAGTATAACTATCCTGGTATAATTATATTAATGGACAAAATTAGTTCAAATGTTGGAATGAAAATCCAAAGCACATTTTCCTCTACTGTTCCTGGTCTGCTATTGCATTATGAGAGCATAAGCAGCCAAAATAACCTAATTTAGTTCAATTTACATCATGTGATAGAAAAATGTTTCTGTCACCTTTTAAATCATAGAAGCTTTTTAATAGCCTTAGAACTTGCCTTAGGTAATACACATTAAAATACTTTCCTTATGTTAGTCCTCGAAGATAGCATAGGAATGTTATATGACTGCAAGCAGAAGAAAGCAGTTTTTCTGAAAGGAAGGAAAAAGTGAGCCATTCACTGGAAAATCTGAGAACTGCTGAATAAGATAGATAACAGTTCAAGAGGAGGTGCCAATTCTCCCCACCTCTTCTCTTCAGCTCAACACCCATCCCAGCCCTGTTGATCCCATGGAGCTAAAGCCCACAAAACAGACTCTGATTATCTTTCCCTTGCTATCTGGAGTGTTAGGAGTTAAGTTATTGATGTTTGTATAGTATGTTAGTTGCTGGAGTCACAGGCCTCACAGAAGCATTATCACTTCAAAGAGGTCATCAGCTCAAAAAAGGGATGAGATGAATTGCGGTGAATCATCTCAGCGAGCAAGAAATTATTTGGAATAATTCCAGATTATTACATTTATAAGGTGCAAAGCCCTGAGTAGCCATAGTCACTCCTCTCAGTTTAGTGCTTGTTTCCAATGGCAGTTTCCATACATTTGAAATTTACAGAAGATAAAGTCTAAATATTCAACCTGATTAGATGGTGTGAAGTTTAATTTAATCCTGGAGCTGAGTCTCTTAAGGGCTTTGTTCTGCAAAGATCTTGACAGAGTCTCTTAAGGGTTTTGTTCTGCAAAGATCTTGACAATCCGCTGAGTCCTTCGGGGAATTTATACATTATAATAACAGATGAGCTACACAAGTGTGAAGAGGGAGCTACACCTGTGTCAATTATGCCTGCACTATTCTAGATTCAAATTTTAAAATTTTGGTCTACCCTAGACAGGTTATAAATATGTTGATCAGTTGTGCAATGTCTTTTTTTAATTTCTTCTTCAACAAATGTTTATCACATTAGAAGCCCTAGATAAAACTGCCTTACATGAATATAAACTATATTGCTTCTCAAGCTAAAATTAACTGTGTAGGACCTTCAGATGATATCTTTATATTTGTGATAATGTGTGGGGAAAGGTTGCTTGCTTTGACTATACAAACACAGTAAAAGAAGAAGCCTTTGCTTATTGAACCACATTCTCCTCAATGAAATGCTTGTCATTCTGGTGAGATTGTTTTTCTTCTATGTTGATAATGTTTTATTCTCCTTTTCTTGAGTTCCAAATGGGTAATTGCAATTCAATTAACCCTTTGTTGGCTGAAGGCAGCTGCAGGGTGTGTCCCTACAATTTCCAATTTTTCATAAGCATCGAAGTTGGAGAAGGAAATGTGTCTCTTTGCCTGCTCTGTAAGCAATAACAAACACAGAAGAAGAATGCTGTTTATTTGGTGCAGATGGAAAGAATGAAGACGATCTTCTTCCTTTATCCCTTTCAGGAATTCAGACTGCTGTTAGGTAACAAGAAAACTATGCAAGTATTTTTCCACCTAAGTAAGCAAGCATTTCACCACTGATGCTGCACTGTAACTGACTTCTCTACTGCTGCCAAGTTGCACAGGTAATGGATGAAGCTCATAGTGATCCCAGATCCACGAAGAAACTTGTCTGCTAACTGCACTATAGAGATTAAATCATTGAAGATGCTAAGCAGAGGAATATTAAATTATCTTTTTGTCTTTAACATGGTTAACAATTTAAGCGTTAAGATTTAGGACAAGATCCATTACTAGACTGTATTCCTTCTGTTGCTTAGAATACATTCCATTTTATACCATTAGATGTAAAACTTGGGTTTCTTTTGTTCAGGATGTGATATTCAGAAGTACTGGGTTTAGATTCTTTATTCAACTTTCCAGTTTGATTGGACTCAGAAACTTGGGCCTGGGAGTTGCTATCAATGTCAGCACAGATGGACATTAAAATCTGTAGTATGAAGTAGCATTGTGCTTTGTAGATTTAATCCATCTGATAGCATTGATGTGGGTGTCTCTAGAAAGATGGATGCAGGGGGTCCCAGGGCTGGTCTGCTTGCTCCCCAAGCTGCCTGGACATAAGCCAGTTCTGATACAGAAGTAATGGCCTTAGTGTGGTACTTACATGAGCTCAGATTCTCTGCTTCTCAGAAAGGCACTCAGGAGCAGGACCATGCTAACATCACTACATGGTTTCTGGTTTGGATCTGGCAGCTAGAAGAGAACATGGGGATAGCAGATGTGTGGAGTGTGGCACTAGACTGAAGCCATGTTTGTGGCTAACAACCTCGGATCGGGACATCTGCAGTTGTAGGCAACACTGTAAGAAACCTCTCTTCAAAAAGACTCCACAGGGCAGCCATGGACCACAGATCTCTCTACCATACCCTACAGTGAATTCTTTAGGGAAAGCTACAACACAAACCGTGCCATAGGAAGACATCACGGTATTAAAGGGTGTTACTAGTGCCATGAATTATTGCCCTATGCAGGATATAATAGCTAAGCAATTTGAAGAAGATTTAGGACTATGGTCCTACATTAGAGGAAAAGCTAAGACAGAGAGACAGGTTGAACTGAGGGAAAGCTCCTTCTATAGCCTATGTTTAGTAATTGATACACTGTACTCAGATATTGGTGGCGTATTTTCCTGTGCCAGAATCACTAGGAGTAACAGGGCATGCCAGTGACCAATAGACACAGAGACCTCCTCCAGCCATGAGATAGAAATAGAGAAAATTCTGAAATGGGAAAACAGAGCTATTACTTTTTGTTCTTCATGAGGCAGTTTTCCTCTTTGACATGTGAGAGACAGGGAGAATTAAGGGCACAGTATTTCCCATCATCTCCTGGTGATCTTTGAAACATTTGAAACAGGGCCCATCTTACTCTCTGTGTATAGCTGTTTAGCAAAATGGCATCCTGCTGCTAGTTCTACTGCATGTAACACAAGTCAGTATCATGGTACAGCCCTTAAAACAGTGGTCATATATTCTCTGCAGGACCTTTGTCTAATAGATGGTCTCACTATCACAGGAATAGTCCACATCTTTTCCTTATCTCTTCTGAGTCAGCATGGCCAGATAGCAATTCAGCACCAACCCAACAGACTTCGCCTTCAGCTGAGACTGGGTGTTGGTTCACTGTCAATATCTGGCCAGGCTGCACTGCTACAATATGGAGATTTTAGCAATGAACCTATTTGGAAATCTTCTGCTCCCATCCCATCCATCTGTAGCTGTTTGTTCACACCAGCCCCTCCGCTGCATCAACACAAATGAAATTATTGAAATTAACTTGAACCACAGTAAAAACATCTCTTTGGAGGAAGGAAGAGATGCACCTATTTGCAACTCATCCCCATTCAGTGGTCTAGCTCATAGCATGGCCCCACAAATAGTTATGTCAGCATGAGTGAAGGATCAGTCTGTGGAGTGTGGGGATGGCGCTTCCCAAGCCACAACAGGACAGGGCCACTTCACTTGGTCCTGTTGGCAGAGTGCTTACACTGCTGTATGAAGGCCCCTGTTTTCTCTCCTGTTTCTTCCAAATAGAAGAGGAAAAAGGAAATTGCTAATGGTCATCTTGTCATCATATGCAAATCCATAAGAAAGAGGCAAAGACTACAAAGGAACTCTTACGTGCTGTTAATTACTTCTTTTTTTTTTTAATTACAAATAGCCTGAAGTCCCATTACCAAGTTGAGAATAATGTATTTTGTTCCAAAAGAAATTACCTGGCTCATAGTTTTATGTGGAGGGTTCTACTAAACATGCACTGAAGTTGAATGCAAGAAAAATTAATTAAGCATATCTGGGTGTGAGAGTGGGAAGGGAACAGCAAGCTCTGAACAGAAGTTGTATCAGTTCAACAAATATTATGATGCTACAAAGATTTAGTTAAATATAGTTTAGTTAAACTATGCCATTCTGCATAAGGGCATTCTGACATTGGATTCTGCCTTGTTTTCACTGGATGTATGCCACAGAAGACAGATATAAACTAAAACTATATGTGCCAGTACTGGGGTTTGGAATGATCTAAGACACAAAAAAATCATCACTTCAATTTAAATGCAAAAAACCCTTTGAAAGTTGCATTTTCAATTCTCACGTGTATCATGAAACTGTACCTTCTTGTGGGTTTTGATTACCTCTTGATATTGTTAAGACATACTTTGATCTTGCACAAAATAAATTTGTGCAGTACATTTTAACCAGGTACTTGTATCTTAGTGTAGCTATTGTATAATCTACATCCATAGAATAACTTAACTAAAATAAATCTGCAATCTGATTTGTGCTATAACCATGTTTGGTGCAGTGTGTGTGAATTGAATTGCATGTCTGTCAGCTGAAAATGTAAAAAAAAAAAAAAAAAGACCTACAATATGGTAGATTTCTTAGTCTGAAACTCACAGGAAGAATGAGCAAGGCAAATCAAGACAGACAGTTACAACATGCCATTCGGTGGTCAATTAACATGCAAAATAGTTTTTCTTGGTTGATGGCTGCTGACAACTGTGTGGTCACAATAGCTGCATGGTCCTTCTGCTATGGCTGGCCCAGAGCACCTATTAGTGTAAATCCCATCCTCCCGAAAGAAACTATAGAATGCTTGTTTTGCTGGCATACATTTCCCTCTCTGGACTTTCCTGAGATGGTAATTGCACTTTAATGGTGCATAGTAATGGATAAAAACCATTGATGTCTCAGGATGTGGGACATTGAACTAATACTCTCTTTGCTGGAAAACAAAACAAAAGTTTAGAAGAAGTAGTTCATCAGGTAAGAGGTGCTCTCCTGCAAATAATCTTCCTGAAACTGCATCCTGACTTCAGGACTTGTGTATATCAAGGTGAGTTTGCACTGCCACATGATTCTGCAGATCACAGAAAGTGAACAAGGAAGGAACTGCAGCCTCCTTGTTCCAGCTCAGCTAGAAGATATCATGGTGCAGTTTCCTCTCTGTTTCAGCCCAGACTCTATTTGAATTAATGAAGGAACATTTGCAGCAGAATTCAGGGCAGAGTGGAATCTGGGCAAGTAACCTCAGAGGTGGAATGTGGTTCATTGGCTAAGAAAGGCTTAACCAGAAGAAGAAAAAAAGAAGTCAAGGCAGATTTTAAAAGAATGTCTGTAACATGTAAGGATAGGGTAGACCTCTATCTTAAAGATCATATAATGGCTGAAAATAAAAAAAAAAAACAAACATCCCTGGAGCTGAGGACTGACAGGGCTGGTAGCTGTAGTTAGGATTCAGATTCCTGTTTGTTGGATGATCAAATTCACAAAATAGTTTTTACACTCAGGAGCGTTTCTGCTATTTTGGCAGGCTTTTGGCACAAGAATGAAAGTTATTTCCTTAATATGAAGGCAACATGAGGAAAAATGCCTGAGACAGTGGAGGTTTGGCTTCACCATTTGCTTTGGGGATATTTGTATCATGTAACATTAAGCACTTCACTGTCTGGGATCCTGCTATAATCAATGAAGGGAGATAAGGACTCCTGCTCTCCATCACTCTGGAAGAGCTTATCTCTCTCTGATGACCACAAAGAAAACCCAAGAAGATGAGCTAACTGACTTTTAATCAGTAGTTTTACATTACGAAGAGTTTCACAGCTATTCTGGTTAAAAGTATCATGTCCTTCCTCTCCTTACAGATCCCTCACCAGGGATGCATGCCTTCTCTCATTTACACCCCATCCAGTAGCTTGCTATTGCTCAGTAGTACAGTTGTGCTGTAAACAGCCTTGCACAACCACTCCAGTGAGAAAATAACAACATCAAAAAGTTATTTTTTGGGTTGAGTCTTCCAATCTGGTTCACACAGTGACCACACAGGCAGCTCTATCAGTACAACTGGTGCACCCTTGTCAGGGAAAGGATAAAGCAGTGGAGGGAAGAAGCAACAGCACTGGCTTAGGGTACTCATAATGTCTCACAGTGCCTTAATCTGCCTCTGTGCTTCTGGAAATCTCAGTCATATTCCTAGGACTGAGATGTCCCAGGTATGTCCAAAGCCCATAACAGAGTAAAGCTTTACCATGCACCAGGCTTTCTCTCCTCTGTCTTTTTCTTCCCACTGCCCCTGTGTTCATGGGAAAAAAACCCAGAAGCATAAGTGAGACTGAAGCAAGGCTGTGCTTCTCTGCAATGGTGTGGAAGCAAGATCTTCTGGCACCTGTGTTGAATATACAGGTGGCTACTGTAAGCCAAGTCAAGTGCCTAAAAATTAAGTTGAACAATTTCAATCGCTGCACTGGTGTGCCACCTTGGTCAGGCATTTGCTTGAGAAGTTCCTTTTCCCATATCAAACTGGAACAATAGCATTTTTCCAACTTTCCAACTCATAGTAACATATGCTATGATGATGGAAGCCACCAGATCAGTATAGTTCAGGCAAACTCAGAAAATCTAGAAAACTATAATTCCTCTGATGCCATATTTATTGATAAGAGAATTCAGTGCAAGTGGTAGCCAAGTTCTGCTGGCTTCCCATTAAAGACAACCTCATGACAAGTCTTTTTTATGATGTGGCTTTATTCTTTAACTGCTGATAGTTAGCCTTTGTTGTAACATTGTTCTTCAATAAGGTTCCTTGGGGGCAAAAGAAAATGGATGCTTTATACCACTAATGAAAAGTGCCACAGATTTTGTTGGGAGTTGTTAGTACAATTGTAAAAGGTCCTTTCAAACTTGCACACAGAGACATGAGGCAGTGAAAATCAAAATCACCCTTTTAACTGCAACGAGCAGTGTGCTGGAAAGGGAAGCAGAGTAGTGGGAGTCTACTAAAACAATTATGCAGTCATATTCTGAGACATTGCCAGAAGCAGAGTTTACAGGGGCTTTCAGAGAAAGAAAGGGAGTGATGGCCTGAGTTTAATGGTAAGCCCAAGATGTATTATAGACAAAAGCACTGGTTTATACCAGAATTTTCAACTTCCTGAATGGAAAGGAGCACAAACAGTATTCAGTTTTAAAGAACAACAAAGTCCCTTGCTTTCAAAGCAGTCTCCAAGAAAATATAGATGTCAAGTTCTATGATGGAAGGAAAGCTCTGGCAACAGATCTCCAGAAGGGATATTATAATGTGCACCTTCTCTGCTGCTTAAAAAAAGTCACAGGATAAGTAGGCAAAAGCAGGTGCCAGTTCTCATGACAGCTTATGAAGGCATGGTAAAAAAACATGTGGAGAGCAGGACAAAAGAGTGAGTGGCAGTTACATTTGTGGCTCTGTGTCACTTGACCAGGAACTTGCACACCAGACTGGACTATGCATCTGTACCCTGCTATAGCCAAAGGTTTCCCTCCACCAGTAGACATAAAAGAGGAGCAAATACCTTAAAGTGGTCTCTATTCACAGTCTCTGTAGCTGTATTTCTATTTTCTCAGGCTGAATGGTGAGGCAGCACAAATGCATCAGGCATCACTGGCATTGCAAACAAATTGGCAAAGAGTATCTCCCTTGTGAACACTCAGAAGAAGCCATTCACCATTTGTAGGAATCCTTGATGCAGCAATGCCAAATTGTATCCCAGCACTGGCTGGTCAGTGGTTGTTTTTAATGTATGAGTGGAAAGCAAAAAACAGACCTAGTCACAGAGGCATCAACATCCACCACTGATCTTCTTTTATTTAGTTCTGAAGCACACTCAGATTTACCCCAAGGGGACAAGTGATTGACACACGGTTGCACAGAGCTGCTAGAGACATGCATGAGTTGCCCATCTGGAAATGACCACCTGAGTGTGGAGGAGTGGAAAAGTTATTGCAACCCTGCTGGTTTATCTTTTTGTTTTGTTTTGTTTTGTTTTCCTCATCTGAACTTTTGCCTGTGAAGTAATTTTGCCTTATTTTTTTTATTATAGAATTTTCTTATATAGACCTGTAACCTGAACATCATATTCAGTGTGATTGTTTGTCTCTGGCTGGTTGAGTCTACATCTTACAGCTTCTCAAACATATCTCCACTTACACAACTCAAGTTCCCTACTAAGATATTGTCATCTCACACCATTTCCTCTTTTCCTTCCTCCTTTAATCTAAAGGTAATTTTATTGAGCCCCGCTTAATTCTACACTACTAACTTAATCCCTACTTTACATTAGAAGGGTTTCCTGGCTTCCTACAGCATGGTGCCCATAAGGAATATGTAGAGTGGAAGTGATCAAAGGATCTCTCTCTTCCTTAATAGCACTCCAATCCTGAGAGATGAGTTTTGCATGTGTTTTTTATCCATCCAGGCCTGTGGATTCTGCCTTATTGGGGGGCTGGCTGTCAGTGCTAGAGTTCAGAATCAGAGCTTGAGAAGAGACTGTTACTAAGAGTCCACAGTGGTATCAAGGACTGGAAAATAATAAGGAAGAGTTTCGAAGGATGATGCATAAGGTCTGATGCTTTTTTTTCTTTCAAGATACAAAAGCTCACTGTGCGCTCCATTGCTCACAGGTTTATGCAAGGAATACAGGAACATACTGTCCAGCACAGCTCCCTTTGTTAATGGCCTTGGAACAGCCCAAGAATGTCCACATGGAACACTAGCAGGGTTATTGCAGTTATGTAAGCACATTGATAAGCAAATAGCAGTATATTTTTTCATAGACAGCTCCTACAGTAATCACATAACAAATGTTCAACTGGAAAGAACCCCCAAATATGAATGCCCTTGAACACAAGAAATAGCTGCATATATTGTTGCTTCTGTTTCTTGAAATGTAAAGTGTTTGGCTTTAATATTGCATTCCACATCTGTATTCTCGACTATGTCAGCTGATGTATTAGCTTTTTTTATTAAATTCTGTACAGTAATGTGCAAGAGAGAATCAATTAGTCCTTCAGTTGAGAAAGAAGTGCAAGCCTGCAGAGGCTGTCCACATGCAATGCACAGCAGGCTGTCAGCTGAAACTCCAAGGCACACTAACAGAGGTGGGACTTGCAGTCAGACTCATAAGTAATGAAACTGTTATCCAGTTATGCACAGGCTGCTTAGGGTTTGATATTGATAAATGCCAAGACATAGTGTGAGATATTAAACCTATATAGAGGAAGAAGTAAGACATGAGATTTTTCTATAAATCAGAGGCCAGAAACAAAAAGAAAAAAGATTGCAAAGAATTTGACATTTTAAGCTACAGAACATGTAGAATCAAGATGACCACCAGGATGCTCTGAACTGATAGCTCCTGTTTGTAGCATAAAGTTAACTACAGAAGGGAGACTCTGCCCTAAAACTGATGAAACTATCCTGTTGGCAGATGTACCGGTATGCAAATATCCACCTTCAACAGCTTTCTTTTCAGGGCTGCAGGACATCCCTGGATTAGGTGCATGGCAATGATGTAATTGAAACTTTGATGACCCAATCAAAGCCAAAGCAGAGATCTTGCTTCGATGTGGGAACTTGTAGGTTCAAGGGTCTGTGTAATCAAACCTGTGCTGCAGCCAGGAGGGGCGGAAACTGGGCTCTGCTTGAGTGTTGCACTGCCAACCAGCTAAGGACAAAGTCCTAAGCAGCTGCTCTTGTGTAAGACGTCTGAGTTTTGGCAGCTTTGTATGCAAAAAAACATTTGTAGCTTGATTCTTGGGCCAAGAGATAAGTTGAACGAGAGAAAATGAATTAACCTTTTGTTAGAGAGATGAATCATTACTAGTCTATGAGGCTGCTAAAGGGGCTTTTTTGGACTCATAGTATGGGTATTAATATAAGGTGGAGTACACAGCATCGTATCATCAGGCTCACTAGCAAAGCAGGATGTAAAAAAGCATGAGTGAGGGGGTGTGTAAGGCTCTCAAGGGAGGTGCATGGGAGTGTCTCTTTACATGACAGAGAATGACAATATTTTAGGAATAGATTTTTTTTCATGGGAAGATATGGAAGCTGAGGCTGCCGAGTGAGGACTAAACTTAGATTTGGCCACAGAAGGAAATGTGGAGTTGGGAAAAGTCATTCTTGCAAGCAGGGCTGCATTCAAACATCACCAAGGAATTGAGGTAAGCTAGCTGCTGCAAGGTCTATGTATCACTACTCCACAGAAGCTGTAGAAGGCACACCTGGCCTGGGAAATCACATTGATCTGCCTTGACATAAGTGTACTAAAGCTGTTACTGTGCTTTGCAGAGTTCTAGCTGAGAGTGACACAGGTCATTCCCTTGGGAATATGCATGCTGCATGTTCAGTGTGCTGTTTCCTCCAAGTCTGGAAGATGAGCTAAAACACAGGCAAAACTCACTGAGACACATGAAGGAGTGTGGTACCATTTCACATTCAGAAGAAACCAGTTTTACCTTCATATGCTCAGGCTGTTTCTAGAGAGGCAACTTCTCACTTTTGCACTAGCACTGGTGCAAATATCAGTTGAAGGACAAGAGGCACTTGTGCTGCCACTGTGTTATCTCAGCTGAAAAACCTGCAGCTCTGGGACCAAACAGCATACAATCCACCACTAATGGACTATTTTATACTATGCTTGTGTATGCATGTGTGCGTGGGGATGGTGAATGCATACAAGATGTTCCTACAGATTGTTGTAGAACAGAAATTTGAAAGTGGGATTGAAACTGGTGAAATTACTGTGTGCTTCTTGAAAGTAATAGAAACGTGCAACCAGATGGTTTTTCTGAAAGTCTTTGCTATAGACTGGTATTGGCCTCACTATATTAGAAAAGTTATGATTGCTGGTAAATGTCCATACCAAAGTGATGATGTATTAAGAAGCACTGTTTTTAATCAATAAGTGTTTGTCTATCATGTTGATCTTATTCTCCCCATCCCATTCACTTTCATAGTGGAAAGTTCCTAAGATGAATGAGCTCCAGCATCAAAAGATGTCAAAAGAATCTTTAGAGGTTAGCAGCTTTTATGTGGATTCAGAGGTTTTATGTACTTGTTAAATTTAGGAGTTAAAAGAGAACAGCTTTAACTGATGATGCAATGCAATGTTGGGATTGCAGGAAAAGAAGATCACAGCAGAAGGCCAGCACACAGATGTGTCAGATGATGCTGCATTCCACAAGCTAGAAGTCACAGTCTCCTCACTGTGCCATCAACGGCATCACTTTGAAGTTCCTTACATTTGAAAGCATTCAGACACACTGGAATAAATTCCAGTCATTGTGAATAAATGTGTCCTTCTTCTAAAACGCCAGAAGCTGCCTTGCAAAACTCATATAAGAGATAGTACCCATGTTCTTCACCTGGAATCATAACCCTTCGAACATCAGCAAGCTACAAACAGAATAGTCTGGTCCATTTAAGTATTTTACTTTCCTTGTTTGTTCTAAAGGTGTAAGGGAAATATTTTGTGACTTAACAGTTAAGTAAATACTCCTGATTGTCTTGTTCTTTCACTCTTTGGGAATACACATAGGAAAGAGAGCCCAAGAAAGACTCTCCAGCTCCAACACTTAATTCACAGAGACAGAGACTAATTTAGGCTTCCCCAAGGTCATCTAACCAGAATACCTGTTTATAGCATGGCTAACCAGAGCTAGATGAGGTTGCTCAAGGACTTGACTAGCTGAGTTTGGAAATCTCCCAGGACTGAGACTCCACAGCCTCTCTGGGCATCTGTTCCAGTGCATAGCCACTTTCAGGATGAAATTTTCTTTGCTTATATTCAGAGTTTGCCTTACTGTAAACTGTGTATGTTGCCTCTTGTACATTTCCTGGTGCATCTCTGATAATAATCTAACTCTGTCTCCTCTGTAGCCACCCTCTAGATAGTGGATCCTCCTTCAGGTAGTGGGAGATGGCAATTAACCTTTCCCCTTCCCCTCTCTTTTTGGTGCTAAACAAACGTTGTCTCAGTGTCTCCTTCCATGTCAGTGACCCCAGTCATCCTTGTGCTCCCATGCTGGACTACCTCCTGTAAACTGGACACAGTTCTCCAAATGAAGCCTTGTGACTACAAATTGAGGTAATTGTCCTGCTGGCAAGGCTCTTGCTAGGAAAAATCCTCTTTCTTGCCTTTCAGAGATGTGGGTGTGACATTTGCTTTTCTTCTTGACATGGAGGACCTAATCCAATTAGCATAATTTTTCAAATGCGATAGAGCATGGCCTTTCAGTGACACCAACCAGCTTCCTTATAACCCTTGGATCCATGCCATCCCATCCCAAGGACTTGTACACTTCCCCATGCTTACGCTGATGCATTTGTTTACGCAGCCTGTGACTTAATATTCCCCTGCCATTAGCAATGTTTGCCTCCTTCAAACTCTGTCACAAGGCACAAAGCTCTGGTAGGCTGAAGGCAAACTTTCACACTGAAGACTGATCTTTTTCTGTGTCCCTCATTACCAGGTCTCCTGTCCTATCAGGGTCTGTTCTGAGCTGACAATACTTTCAGTACTTTCTCCAGGTGTCCAAGTTCTGCAATAATTTTTCAATTTTGAAAATTCTGGAATCTTTATGGCATAATTTAAAAAAAATAATAAGAAAAATAAAATAAAATCAGGAAGCTGTGACTGTGAATGTTTAGAGAAAAAGAATTATGGACCCAAACAGTCTCTTGCTGGGCTGTTACCAATCAGATTACTCAGAATCACAGAATGTCAGGGGCTAGAAGGGACCTAGGAAGATCATCTAGTCCAAATCCCCTGCCAGAGCAGGATCCCCTAGACCAGAAATAATAGCACGTATTTCCCATTTAAAAAAATTCAGTTACCCCCCCAAAAAAAAAATTATGCAAGGAAACAAACAAACAAATAAACAAAAACAACAAACCCAAACACAAATCCAACAACTCTTTATTCCCCAGACTGTAGCTCAACACAAAAAAAGAAAACACAGATGTTTCATAACACAGATGTAGAGTGAACTTTTCCAGTTTTGCAAATCTGGCACCTTCCTGCCTCTTTTGGACCCAAACTAATGGCTCAGGACAGATGGCCTCACTCTGGATGTAGCCCTGACTGTTCTTCTGCAATAGGAATCAGAAAGTAAGCACAAGGTCCACCAACACAAGCTCTTAGGATTCAATGGCAACTGAACCTGAGATAATTTGTGCCGCAGGTTTCAATGTTTAGGTTATCCCACGAAACTGGTATAGCTGTAAATTATTACTTGGCTTCAAGAGAGGGCAGGAAGGCTACTATTGTCCAAAAGGGTGTTCCTGAGGCAAACTGGCTTGATTACTCCTGTTAACAGTCACGATAACAGTGCTGTTAACGTATTCCTTGCTGAAGGCAATTACACCTAGTCACAAAGAGGCTGCCCAATATAGGGTTGCTTCCTACATGCATACAGTGACTACAGTGAGAATTTCACAGCTTCACAAAGCATTAATTTCCAAATCTTTGCCGTTTCACAACTGTATCATGTAACTTCCTTAATTTCCCCGTTCCTGCAGCCAATTCCTTCTGGACACAAAGCCTGAATTCCCCCTTCCCACTTCTCTCAAACCACACGCAGAATCAAATACCTCACTTAATTTCACCTGTATTTAAATATGCTTTTTCATAGTATAATTGTTGGAATGAATTCTCTACAGTCTTATTTGCAAAGTAATCAGGACCATCAGCTCCCACAGCCCCTAATGAGAGTGAAGGATCATGAGTGCTTTAATGGTTCAGCTGTACTACATTACAGAACCAAAGTACTAACAGGATTACTTGTTGGAGTACCAAACAAAGTTTTCCTCTGTGAAGAATTAAGGTAAATGTGATTAATGCTTTACAGACAGGGAGAAACTCTGGGTACCAGACTGATCCCCTGTCCTGTAGTCACTACAGTTTATGCAAGGAAGCACAGCATTGCACTAAGCTTTCTCCCTTTGGGACCACAGAAATGGATCCGTCTTATCTTTTTGATGTGCTTTATCCAGATTTGTTTGGCACATCAGGAAGCAGACACTTACTGATTTAATCTTAGTTTACAGTTCAATCATAATAAGGTCAGATTTTTCACAAGGGATTATTTAGCCTCAAGGGACAGAAAGGGATAGGAAAACATGACATTTTTAAGAATTAGACACTGCTTTTCTGCTAATAAACTGCACAGTGGAAACATGTTTGATTTTCTTCTTGAAAATAGATGGAAAAAATTTGGATCAAGCAGAAAATAATAGGATTTGTTGGTAATAAATAGCATTTTTCACCTCCTGAAATACCTAGCATATCATGCTATTTGAAGTAGATATGATAATTATGAGCTTTATGTCACTGTCCAGAAAAAGAGAAGGAATAATATTGTCTCTCATTGGACAATTAACTTTCCATTACCATCCACATAGGTGGGATGAAATAAACTGTGTATGTGGCAGGGGCAGAGCAAAGAGGACCAGAGACATGTGAAGACAAAAAGCTAAACAGTATGTAAAAAATGAGAAATAAGGGTCCAGTAGAAAAAAGACACTGTCTCTTCTTTTCCCTATGGAAAGAGGCAGAACATCAGAAATTAGGATCTTATCTCCCTCAGCTCTGCCTAACTTTCTCCAGCAGTGCTGATGTTCCAGACATCTTTATTTTTTAGCAGAATATTGTCATCTTCCCCAAGGAATTAGCCAGTTATGATAACTTTCATTTCATTTATAGGGTAACAGAGGCCTAAAGACATACATGTATTCAGCTGTAAAGATCTTTCTTTCAGATTGCCTGGTAATTCAAGCTAGTTGCTCAGCCAAAAACCTAAACTTGACTATTGATAGATGGAAAGAAAAATTGTCTGGTATAAAGATGGCTGCATAACATCCTCAATGCAGGGCCCTTGCTTCATCTAGAGAACAGCTATGCAAACTCTGATGTAGAGCATGTTACCTTCTCAAACTTCTTAAAGGTTTATTAAGTGGAGAAACAAATGTCATTAAAAGGCCCAGTTTATAAATAGGAGATGCTACATGCAGAGGACTGATTCATTTTGCCTGGCTAACTCTGTGGACCAAGAAGCCTTTCACAAGGACTCACTTGGTTTGGCCTTATTTCTTCAGTTTCTCAGGTCTGCTTTATGACAATAAATTCAGGGTCTATAAAATAACTCTGGTGTGTTCAATGTATTTACCTTGTTGAAAACACAGATGTCCATTTCTTCAATGGCATAATAATTATAAGAATAGCTTGTCTTCCTTAGAGACTGGAGTGGTGTGAATAAAAGAGTTCTGCTAGACAGCAGAGTATTCCAAATGGGCATATTTTACTAGATGAGAAAAACAGCTTGTCACTTCTAATTGTTCAAATTATGCGTGATTCAGTTCTTCCTGCAGTTATTTTTATAAATGTTTCTAAGAGGGTATAATGTGCAGCTAAGAATAAAAAAGGTGTGAAATTGTAAGCTGCCCTGGTAGGTAGGTGGTGATAATTAACATTTCATAAAGTTCTTGTTAACAGACAAATCTCTGTAGCACTCAGGGTATCTCTCGTAGTGTTAACAGTCTCTCACTAAAGTAAAGGTTCTTAAGAAATACATGCAGTTTTCAATCTACTGTTTTAGTTAAGTATGGCTTCCTGAAATGAGCTACAGTCAGTGAGGTCAGAACCCCAGGATACCAAAACTTATGTTGGTGTCCCAAAATGGCTACCAAAATGGCTGACTGGGACCCCAGTGAATGGACTGCAGCTGGCTCAAAAGTTGCTTTGTGTGCTTAGCACCATGCCTGGCTCTCTCCATGTGAATAGCTGCAGCAGACATTGATCTGCTTGTGTGGCAGACCTTGTAAAGGGTCTCATTTTCACAGCATGGCCCACAAGTCTGGCATTTAGAAACTATTGGCTTAGAACCTTTTCTGGCCTGTTAACTACTGTTGTCCTAATGTGGGTATACAAAAAACTGCTAAAGTAGACGGGTTTCTCTGGAATAGCAGCTCACTCTTGAAATGAAGACATCAAGGAATATTATTTACATTACTGAACCACTACATTTAACAGCCAGATCTTAGCCCTACACCTCTGGCTAATGTGGCAGGGCTGGGAGACCAGTGGTCCCTGAACTATGGCTATGCCAGCAGAAGTCTTTTGTTCTGTTGCAGTTTTAGCAGCAGAGCTGTGTTGAATCAGTAAAGCCTGGCTTGTCCTTGTGACTTCACGTGATGCTGTTTTGCCAGACCATGGCTGTCCTTACAAAATCTGCAAATTTACAGACAACAACCTCTGCATACACTTGAGCTGTAGTCACTGAAACTCATGTAGCAGTTCTTGAACTAACTTCAGACTTGTTCACATGGGTGCAGGCAAAGAGTCGTTCAGATGCCTGAAGTTGTGGCACAAAAGAGCTCAGCATGAGCCTGCTGCACTAGCACTTAGCCAGTCTCACAAGTGTCTGCTGTCTGTCATTGCTGTCTGCAGGGATGTGGTGACTACAGAGGTGGGCTTTCTGCTCTCTAGCAAGAAAGCTCACAAGCTTATTTTTACATGAAATATTTGCTATTGTTCTGTTCCTTCTGGGACACAGAAATCATTGTATGGAGCAGAGATTGAAACCTGGGATATGTACAGGCTGAAGAGATGGGAATGGCAGTCTGGAGTGCAAGAATCAGGAGAACATCAAATTCCATTGAGGCTGTCCCAGAGCTCTTGGAATTAGACCAACTCGTAATGTGGACTGGGAGCAGAAACTGTCACTGCTGTGGGGAACATCACATCTCATGCAAGTGTTCCCAGGGATTTCCTGTCTGCACCTCTGACATGGTGGCATTTACAGGCTGGGTGTGTCAGTCTCATAAACATGCCGTAGTCTATGTAAAGACAGTAATTTTGCTAGGCTCCTGCCCAGCCTTATCCTGCTGACCTTTGTTATTGTTCAATTAATCAATTCAGGAAACAATCAGAGCATCTTCAGCCAATGTCATACCTTGTTTTTTTGGAGGCTATCTTGCAAATCCTGTTATTGGCATTTTAAGCACAAGCTTCCTGCAAGCACCAGAGCTTCTGACTGTGGGTCTTGCAAGTCGTGATTTTTTTCACCATACTGCAAACTATTTTTTTGACTGTAGGCTCTGACACTACAGACTTCACAGACTGACCTCCACATTTGTACTCTCCTTTTGTGTGGCATCTCATCCTCTGGGGGAGCTTATCTCATCAGCTTTAGATGTTTATGGTATAAATTTCTATCTGAGGGTAGCCATGCTAATCTCACCTTATAGGTAAGGGAAAAAGATACTTTTAAAGTGAAATGTATCTGATGTCTTTTCATCAGCAACTTGGGAGTGATAAGAATCATGCCCTTGCCATATGTTTTTTTCACTCCATTAATTATCAGAGACAGTATCTCATTCAGATGTGTCTAAATTGTGGGAATCTCACTTCATGTGACTCCCTCTGGCAGGTGCTTGTAGCATCATGGGAGTAGGCTAACTTAAAAAATAAATTGTTCTGACATGTCTCTTTAAAGAAATCTGGACCACATGTGTTTGGAAAACAGATTGCTGAGTAATCAATATTTTAAGACTGGAAA
Organism: Ceyx melanurus; assembly: GCA_024611195.1. Lineage (NCBI taxonomy): Eukaryota > Metazoa > Chordata > Aves > Coraciiformes > Alcedinidae > Ceyx > Ceyx melanurus. Next base: position 59,056 of record JANHGL010007053.1, read on the forward strand.
AAACTGTCACAGGGACAGGACTTCTGAGTCTTACTCCTACCTATAGCATTGACATTGTGGCCATCTTACGTACAGACAGTCTTTCAGGAAATAATGTGTACTTACAACAGAGACAATAAAGAAATAAAATTAATTTTCAGCATCTTGAAAATTAGTTTAATAAGAATCTTGGACTCAGCATGTAACTTTAATGAAAAACAATTCAGAGAACTGATCTAAGGCTTAATTGTCACAGCCAGAAAAAAAGGCTGTGTGACCTAGAAAAAGGCAAGAAATATCAATCTCAGGTCTAATTTCATTGATGTTAACAGAGTTACAGCTAGAATCATCTGAGTTTTCAGACTTTGTTTTTAACCATTAGTTATTCAAAGCATCCACAAAATTCCAGGTACCCAATGGATAGTTTGATAGGTATGTTTCATGAAAGAACTTAGCAGCCCAAAGAATGTGCATCTTGCCATGCTCCCAGAATGTACCACTCAGGAGCCAGTTACTTCTAAGGTCAAGTATTTTTGTTATCCACTCTTTTCTATAAAAGCAGTTCTTCTTGGATGATGTAATTTTAATGGTGTTAGTAGTACCACACAAACTGGTTCAGAGCAGGGAAGGGAGAGGAGCTTAAGAGTACAGAAGCTGAAAAGAGCTACAATATCCACTTTTTGCACAACCACTTGGAAGGAATGAAGAAACAATGCTTACTTTCCTTAACTGTCTAGTCATCATTCAGGTTCCCAATTCACATTCCAGATAAGGGTTAAATTATAATCCAATGGGCAAATGACTTTGAAAAGAGTAACTCACTATGGTGAATAACAGATGTTTATTTCACGGACAGAACACATCATTGGTCAGATTTATATCTTGAATTATTGAGGTCCCTCCTTACTGTGTTAGGAAACAGTAAACTTTGTGGACAGACAAATGTATTCAGCTGCCTCTTTCTACATCTCATCATCAAAACTGCCATAAAAAATCACATCTTTGGACCAGGCAAAGTGAGTAACCTCATACAGATGAGAAATCAGGGGAAAAAAAAAAGTTAATTTTCAGACATTAAGTACTTGATATTTGCCAACAGTAATTATTCCCAAAATCTGCAGACTAGTGAGAGTGACTAATCTTATTCTCTTAAAATATTATTGGATTGTTAAAAAACGTACGAAGCACAGCAACACCTGTCCTGCCTTGCCAAGAAAAGATTCAAACCAGCACCAGACATGGATTCAACAAGGTGTGAAAGACTTAACTTTCACAATACTCAGCTATCCCAGTGTTAGCCCGCTGAGAGACAAAGGGTCTTTATATCAAACTAGTAGATTTCTTTGTTAATAGTTGAAACAATTCATATTAGATGACAGACATGGACTACAAATTAGGAAAACACTCACTGTGGGGTGGGTCCCAGCCTGATGGGAGCCTTTTGGGAGGACTCTATCCCACCCTGGTGCAGCATCTCCATCATTCCTGAAAGTGAAGGGGAAGACCACTTGTAAAATCCAGAAGACAGTCACAATTTGGTACATGAGTGAAGTGCGTTGGCCAGTAACTGGAAGATGAAAGTTGTATGGCTTGTAGAGAAATGGGAGACTGCTATGCATTTTACAAATAATTTTGGTACCTGCTGTTCTTACCTGTCTTCTGCTTGGGTGCAGCCAGCAGCTACTGTGTGTCTAGCTGGGCTGGGGGTGGAGGACCATCTGGGACACAAGTAATTTTAGTCAGTAGCTCATGTCAAGCCAAGAATATATAACAAAAGTCATTCTCAGAAATCCACTGATTAGCAGCTGGGAGTAGTTTGAACTTTATCACTTAATCCAAGCACACAAACAAGATTTTTGTGCAGACACAGTAGGGGGTTTAAGCAAATGCACAGCCAGGAGCACATCTTAAGACTGCAATGCATACATACCCCGAGAACATGATTCCCTCGACTTGAGTATTTACATACAGTACAGACCTAAGTGAAACCCATCAATTTGAATAGACAAGATGAACAAAGAGAGGTCCCAGGGTCAAGCAGTAGGTCAAAATGAAAACAAAGAACAGAATCCAGACCTCTAAACTACCAGCTAACAACTCAGTTCACTGGTTTGCACTCATCTTTCTACAACCTTGCTAATCTGAAGTTAACAGAGACGTATTGTGCCTCACACAATGCAGGAAAATAAAAAGCTGAGAATTAGCGTATGAATGCAACCATTTTGGTGTAGGTTTATATGCTTTTATAAGAGAAAGTATGATCCAAATTGATACCTGGCATGTCTGTGTGAGTGTGAATGAGTGATCCAGGAATAATAAATGAACTCATGCATAATTCAGTGTTCATGAACAACAAATAGTACAATATAAAAGGCACAGAAGCCAGTTCCTGTGGGCAGCTCAGTAATAATGAAAGGGCAACCATAGACAAACACAGAACACCTTATGTGAAAACCTGAATCCCTAGCACATAGGACTTCTCCAACAACAGCTCCTGATTCATAAGCACCCATCTCATCCCAGAGTATCAAGAAATTCCCAGCAGAGACAGGGAAAAATTTGGATCAAGTAACTTTGATGCTGCAAGGCTGCCAAAGAGGATATATAAAGAGGGGAAACACAGTGACATTGAAGGTAATGGAAAATGCCTTCCCAGATGCCTGCTCCAATGAACAGGGTGTTTCAGAGCTGCTGAGACTTGTAATAATAAGCAGTGGGATAACAGCAGGCCTGAGCCTGGCGGCAATAAATGGAGCTGTGGAAAAAGAGTGGCAGTTTTATGGCTGATGTATGGAAACTGTTCAAAGGAAAATGAAGCATTTTACAGTCCTGATAACCTACATCATTTAAAGCTGGACAATGCTGCTGCTGCACATCCTTACTTCTTAACACTTGTAAACTCTTCATGAACAAAGGGTGAATTAGATTTCATAATTGCCTCACCAATTTCAACGAACTTTGCCACTGTCATTACTTGGCCTTGCCTCTGACTACCTGCTTTACTATTACCAGACTCCCTTTACACCCTGCACCCCCAGCATGGCCTTCAGGACTTCAACTGCTGTATGTCACTGTAATGCCTGGGTTGCCCAGAGAGAGGCCTTTCCCTGCAAAGCAGAACTTGTGTCAATTGAGGGAGCTCTCAACACTTCCTATAGCTGAAATCTCAGGAGACGGACAGACAACTATCCCAGGCTCCAGGGATATCTCTTTTGGTGGGCTGATCAAGAGAAGAAGGATGGATCTAAAAGCACCACTGCCTATAGCGGTTTAATTAGCATCCCTTCTTCTAGCAGACCTCTCCTTTTGTGCTTTCTTCTGTTCAGGTAACCATGACTTTTCTACTATGCTCATATCTCACCCATTAACTTGCACATTTGTCTGCTTCACAATCTATCCACATTAAAAATCACTTAAGCAACTGAAACAAGAGCATCCACTCAGACACTGATGTTAATTTAAATTAATCAATCTGGATCATCCCCTTGGGTGTGACTCCTATTTATATTTAAAATCACATTTCACAGGTCCAGGAGATAGAAAATTAGATCTTTCAAATTAAATTGGCACTTTTCATTAATGTCAGCAGTCTGCTGTTTAGTGCACAGAAATCAAACCAACCCATATGTTGATTTCTGCATTCTCCAACACTGAAGAAAACGATCTTTAAATAAAAAGTTAAAAAATCCTTTAGCTGAAAAAAGTAGAAAAGCTAAAACATTTAATGCATCTATTACCACAAAAAAAAAAAAAGTTTATTCTTTCTCACCTGCTTTTGTCATCTCTGGTGGTGCTAGATTTACAATGTCTTTCTCATCCATAGGGAGACATCCAGAGGCCTCATTCTCCTCAGTCGTGATTATACTATGTGGGAGAATTCCATACTCAAGAGATAGAGGGTAGTAAAACCTTTCGCCAGTCTCTATAAGGAACATAGAAAACTAAGAAAGAATCAGAACAGATATATTCCTGCAATTCATATCTCACCAATATTACAAAACAGGTTTGTCTGGATTCTTAAAAGCTGGGTGCTGAATTATATGGTCAGATAAATATAAAATTTTAAATAAATTGATCAAAAAAAACCAGCTCAGTGTACAGATAGACTCATCAATGGGTTGGAAGTGGCTCTTGGGCTGACTATAAGCACCCCTATATTTAGGTTATACTGTGCAAAAGAGAATATGCAAACAAAACATTCATTGAACAACAGCATACAACATTGAACAAACCAACCATACTGTTTTAAATAGGTAAGAGGTCTTGTCCAGATCCAGTACTTGCTTTGAGTCACAAGGAGCCTCCTTTGCTTCAGGGGCTGTAGCAGCTGCTGTGTCCACAAAGAAGGGAAAGTGGGAGAGGAAATCAGACATGTCCCTCCTGTACCAGGAACATATAAGACACCACTATTCTTATCTTGAGGCTGGATGACCCTGACTGACCTGCTCTCTAAATATCTTACATTTATGAGTTAACTTTCAATTCCATCTGGAAAGGTGACTGTGGGACTACAATCTTGTCTGAGATAAGTTTGTACAAATCCACATTGTCTGAAGATATGATCCACTGTCTTTAATCACAATACACTCATTTATCCAAACATGTATCTTGTGTATTTACTTTTCTTCCATTATCTTGAACTCTAGACTTTTATTAGGAGGAGGAAGCAGGCAGATTGGATCAGCAGTTTAACTGAGAACTTCTCAATGGGAAAATGGCTGAAGTGAAACTTGGATTTATAAATAATTTACAGAGAATCCTGGCTTTAAACACTACTTGGTATTCCTCTTTGGAGGCTCCTGAGAACATATTAAGACTCCTAAGAACACCACTCTTCCATCCAAAATGTCCTGCATTTCAGTCACAACATCCCCAGGCAACTCTATAAGCTTGGGGATGAGTGGATCTGGGGGTGCTGGTCAACGTCTGGCTGAATATGAGCCAGCAGTGTGCCCAGGTGACCAAGAAGGCCTATGGCATCCTGGCCTATGTTAAAAATGATGTGGCCAGCAGGAGAAGGGAAGTACATCACACAGCAAATCATGGGTGCAGAGACACCCCTCCCAGCAGCATTTCAGCTAGAGGAACAAACATGAGGGTGGTGCAACACAGTACCTGGGAATGTCTTTCCAAGGAAGCCTGCTGTTTTTAAACCAAAGCTTTCCAACTTTAAACCACAGTTTCTCCAAAGACAGCTGCCATGTATCATTCTGGCATGCCAGCTTAGGTAGGAATAAGTCAGTGCTTGCCTGTGTGCCTGTGCTGCACGGGATAGGTATGTCCATGCCTTTTCCACTTCCCACAGTGATTGGGCTGTTAACTTTAAAAACACACTTTTACCTCCATCAAAACCAAACACAGAACAACACAAAAATCCTGAGTAAAGTGGAATGAGGAGATCTTTCAATATATGAACAGTGTAGAAATAAGTAGTTTGAGCCTGAAGCTTACATTTTGGTGTAGAAAAAAACAGAAAAATGTTTTACCAAATGTGAAAGAAAAGATAAACATTTGACTTTTTATCTCTTTATAAAGAAAATAATTGTCTTGGATCAAGACCTTCACTGGGAGCGTTTGCAAACAAAACATTACACAGCTGCCAAGTGCCTGAAAACCAAAATGTGAAACTGACCTAAAATAAAAGCAAAAGTGATTTCTTTACTGCCATCAGCACAGAAGACTAATCAGAGGCCTAGACACAGGGTGAATAAAGACCTCTAGGATGTGATTCATCTGACATCTTGTTGTGCACAATGCCAAGATCTCTTGGTGACTGAAAGACATGCACATTGTTCAGGTGAAATTCATCTGATTCTAAAAGTGCATCAGACTTTTAGACCCTTGAAGCCCTTGGATTCATTTATATAGATGCCTAACATTAAGTATAATTAATGATTTGCCTAATCTTTAACAAATCAATCTGCAACATTACAGTGCCCTTTTAGGTCAAACTAAGCATTTTAAAGAACAGCAGAAGCAGAAACAAGATCAAAATTTTAGAGACAGAGAAGGATGGAAGTACCCACGGTATCTGTGCAGGGACAGTGATTCCCCAGGTTTTTTTTACACTAAAAGATTTTACCAAAGCTACTTTTCACTTGTCATTCAGAATTGCATGCCTACAGACACATGCATTATCTAGAGTTTAGCATGATGTGCCTGATGAAGCTTCAGACACATTCATACATTTTTTTTCCCCACAGAAAAGCAATAGATGAGAACTAGATTACCTCTGAGAAACTGTCAGCCATGCAGACCTTGTCTCATTTTCCTCAACAGCTGAGTGGGTGGTGTCATCAGGTAGAGACAACAGATAGTCTAGGGGATTGTGTGAGTGCTCACAGCATGCTAACAGTACTCCAGCATATTAGTAAATCACATTGGAGATCTTATTTCCGAAAGTATTGTACAAATTGTTAAGGAGTGACTACTAGCTAGTTAAGTAGAGAGCTACAGAATAGGGAATATAAATTCCATTTTATAATTGAAAAAGCTACATCAGAGAAAAGTAAAAGGCTAAAGAGAGGTCTTACTACTCCTTCTGAGATTTGCCAGCCTAACTGAATACAGAATACAACAGCTATTCCAAAAAGATAAGCCTTTATTTCCTTGGGGAAAGTAATATGAACTTTACACTTGTTAGGAGGGTTTCCTGCTATAGCAATACTAATTGAAGTTAACAGGCAAATACTTCCTTGTGCAGATAAGGTTTGAATTACTCCAGAAACACATGCTCCTACAACATGATCTTATATTTACCCCCACTCTACTTCACCATTTTTCATACACATAACCTACTGCATTCAAAATCCTGTTCCTACTATTGTGTACGATTGTGTGTCTGTGTGCATGCAGAGTTTGAGCATTCCCTCCTCAGGTTAGCAGTGCCCTGACTCACAGCAACTTGCTGAACTGTACAGTGGGCTAACAGGCATCTAAACCAAGTCCTGAAGTAACCCTCCCATGCTTATTTCAGTGAAGGCACCTAGGGCTGTAAACTGGAAAGTTAGTACCTGTGTCTGATAGAATGCATCTACAGGTCTCAAACCAGATCTAAGGTCAGTCACATCAGACCCTACTTAATCAGCTGGCTTTGCTCAGAAATACAATAAGGAAGGGCAAGGTTGAGAGATGCAGCTCCTATTGGCAGTCTCTGACAGCATCCTTTTATTGCAAAGCAAATGGTGTAGAAGATTATAGGTGAGAAACTTGTTTACCCACCCACAGTTTGACTCTTTCTGCACGTCATTTATTTGTGTAATGGCATTTGCACAGTGGTTCCAGCTATATGTACATCCCTTAAAACATATAATTCAGATCTCATGTAACTTAACTGAGCTCAGAAGAATTTAACCACACTGCAGTTCTGCATTGTAGTTGACATCCTCAGGGCTTTCCAGTGGCAATTGCTTTGTAGCTGCCTCAGTCCCTCTACTTAGAGTCTAGTGACATTTTCAAAACTGCTACTAGATGATCTTGGGATCTGGGGCTTCCTTCCCTTCTCAACTGGAGCCACTATGTACCTTGAGTCTTTTTCAATCTCTGTTGGTGCACTTGTCCCACTCAGTGTAACCATTAAACATTTATGGGAATGGATCCTAAACATCACATTTTCACATCCCCCATACCTTCACAAGAGAGCTGTAGAGTCAACTATTGTCTCCTTCCTTTCTGTTCCTGCAACAAATATTTAACTCAGGAGGTTGAGAAAGACTAATTTCTGTTTAGCCTGGGGCCTTTGCTGTGATACAGATTTAAATCCCTTGATTTTAATTACACAGAAATGTGAACCTGTATTGTTTTAACCTAAATGACTTCCCTAACCATTTGTATGCTGTTTTGAGGTGTCTCTGTTGGGTTTCCACTAACAGAAGTCAGTGTAGGTGTCTGTCTCTGACAAAGGAATCATGGCTGAGTGCTGTGTGGAAACAGGCACCTGAATCAGTAAGACATTTCCACATCCATCCTCTGCTATTTTTATTTCTATTTGTTTTTGCAAGCTCACATGGACAATTCCTTGCTAAAGAACAAGGGAGGTCTCGCAGTTAAGAATCTAAGTGTTCCCATATATAACATAGGGAACATGCTTGCCTTTCTTAGGGCTAAGGGCTCTACCATGGCACAAGTCCATCTAATACCAAGATGTTATAGTGCTTGAGAATCAACAAGCATCTAGACTCGTAAGAGCTAACGTGACAACATCTGTGAATGCAATTCTTCACACAAATGGCTACTGCTGTACAAGCACTGGACTTTCTCTTCTTACTATAGTCATTCCCCAAGGGCTAAATCCACATAAAGATTTAAGTATGTAGTGATTCATTAATAGAGATGGTAGGTAACAGTTCCCTACTTCATGGCCAAGTTCATAATTTATGAGCAGTGAAATAGCTTCAAGAGTGGCTAAGATGGCCTGCCAATGAATCTTAGGCAGATGGCATTCATGGCATACTGCTGGCCTGCCCTACCTCAGTCAGAGCTGAGACTTTAAAATGGGTCCCTCCTTTCCAGAAATGAACCCCAAGCAATATATTTCATTCTTCAATACAAATCCCTGGCTTTATATTTAACAGGTGACAGACCAGACAAAGGCACTTCACTATGCTTGAGTAAGAATGGGGTCCTGTCTACCTGTTTGACTTTTTTTTTTTTTTTTTTTTTTACTATCTTGGCTAGTTCCTCTCATTTTCTGGATTCAGAGAATCCCACTGTTGAGCTACTTCATGCACAGCAGGGAATATTGAACGGTTACCCTGAGTAATAAAGGTTATATAGGGGTGATGCAGAGTGGTAAATATAATTATTTGCAAAATCATGCAAAAGTTCCATGACATACCCTAATTTTTTCAAAGTTTTAGTCCAGTATCATAACAAGAACACTACACAGTAAACTTTTGCAACTGCTAGTTGTCATAATTATATTTTATGTCACATCAAAAGATATCCTCATATTCAATTTGTATGCCTTCAGCTCATTGCTCAGCTGAAACATTCTGTTCTGAACTCAAAAGGCAACAGTATCATGGAACAATTAGCAATAACATACGGTGTTACTGCATCTCAAGAGAGATTCCCCCGGGAAGACTGTTCCCTGCTCAGTTCCCTAGGTCACTCCTAGCTTCATGGTACTTCCTGGATTTCTGTGGCTAACGCTGTCTCAAAAGAAAGAGAAACTTGTGTGAATCCATCACCACCTTCCTTCAGGCTTTTCCTGAAGATATTAAGCATTGAAAATTCCTTCAAATTCCCCACAAGCTGAATGAGTTTTTAGTATGGCTGAAGATCACAACAAAAGCTTCAGCTTTCCAGTGAATTACAACCACCCTGAGAGCAAACCATCTGAGACTGTCTGGACCCCCTTGCTGCCCTCACAGAGAAGACCAGCAAATCAGAAATGGTGCAGGTATCAGAGAGGTATCAACCCTCTCCAGAGCTGTGATCCTAAAGTTAACATCATTAAGGGAAGAGAGTGGGAGCAGGAACAGTAATCTCTGCTCCTCCTCCTTATCTTCTCTTTTTAGACAGAGCTGGCCCCAGCACAGCAGAGAAAACTCTGCTATGCATACTTCATCCTGGCACAGGAAAAGGGTTTGTGCACACAGAGGAAATGCAAGAGCAACAGAGCTGATTTTGGCCCAGGATTGGTAAGGCAACTCTTGCAGGAACAAGACTGATTAGGCAGAAGCAAGACTAGGAAGGAAAAAAAAAATAATAAAAAAATGGAGAAGGAAATGCTTTATGAAGAAGAAATCATGAAAGATTGTTTTATTTACCGGGAAAGGAGTTGGAGCGATGTGGGGAATGTGCCATTAAACATGACCTTAATGTACTTGGGAACAGTGACAGCACCATTTCTCTCTCTCTCTTTCACACAAACACACAGAGACACAGTGCTGTGTACTGCAATAACCATTCAAAACCCAAAGAGCAGACACTGAAAAGTATGACTTGTGATTTTTAAATTTCTGGGTTTGAAAGTGCTGTAACACTGAAGCGTTTTGAAAAATTCCTCTTATCCAAATGGTGACAATGCTTGAGTCTCCTTATTAAGATCTATATTATTAAGTAAGAGGGGGCATTATTTTAGGTGAACCCAAACTGGTTATTTTCCATTAAAGTATTAACTAACATTCATTGTTTATTAAGGAGCAATTCTCCCTTATTTTGAAGTCCATAACTAATTACACTTCCTACTTTGCTTTCTTGACAGTAAAACCATGTAAAACCAAGATATCAACCACTGCCCATATAGTTTTGGTACATCAAGCAGTCAGCGACCCCATTTGCCTTCTAGGATAATATTTTTCTGTGCTATGCCTTATAAAATTATCATTTTTACATTTTAGCCCAAAGCTTATTGGTTTAAATTTGTATTTGTAAGGAACACTATTTATATACTCGAGGTGTATGATCATTAGCACTAGGATAATGTTCTAACTGGGCAGATCCAAAAGAGTACTGGGGAAAGGTATTGGCAGCAGCATTAATCTGGAGCAGTGAAATGCCTTACAACCACTGCCTTGAAACTCCAACCTTTAATAGAATTACATATGGAGTAATAGTAATTATGGTAAAATCATGGCTTTTTGATCAGTAGTTATCCAAATTAGGGTAATCTTAATTCTTAATTATACTGAAAACTCACATAGTTACCCATTCTCTATTTCTGATAGCCAGCTGGGAAAATGCTGCCTCACTGGAATTCTGTTTGCCTCAACTCATCCTTTCTTTATTGACCCTATTTTTACTGTGTGCATCCTTGTTCAGTTTCCACGTCTGTGTCTTTAGTTTTGCTTCTGTTGGCAGATTTATACAAACCTGAGTTTATGCATCTGGCCTTTCTAATTCGCTCAGATACATGGCTGTCTGAAGGTTTTTTTCATAATATGATTAAATACAGACTGAGTCATTTCTTTAAGAGATGTTTTTTAAAGACATTACCAAAAATAAATATAAGAACCTAATTAAGTTTGATAAGCAGGTTCCTTAGAAACCAGTAACAAATTCCACAGGTTTCTCTCCATCTCCACATTTTCTTTCCTACTATCTTCTCTTCCATTCTATTTTCATCTGTTATAGCTTGCTTTGCTAAGCATACTCTTGTTTTAATTTAGATATTTTGGAAACTTGTGTTACTCAAGAAGGAAATCTTCTGTTCCAGTGAGTATAAGTTAGCAGCAGGGAAGAAATAGGTTACATATTATAATAAAAATAACAGTTTCAAAGCCTTTCTAACTTAAACAGCATCGCTTCTTCCCCAAGGGGTAGCTCCAGCACCTCGACTCAAGCATTATAGATCTTTTGGTTTGTTTTTTTTTTACTGTGAATGTCTTCTTTTTGGGGTTGGACTAGATGATCTTCTAGGTCTCTTCCAATCCCTAACATTCTGTAAATTCTTGTACTTAAAAATAAAGGTACCTTAGCTCAAAACTTGAAAAGGAATAAAAAGGTTTAGAAACTGTATCTGTACATAGATTAACATCAACAGCTTTAGAATATAGCAATCATTTGAAACCTTGTTCATCACTGAAGATATTAAAATAGTTTTAATGAAATTTCTTGAACTTCATTTTTCCTATTCCATCATGTATTGTTTCTGAATGCCATGCTGCTGTCTTCTCCAACAACAGTGACAGCTATTTCGTGTTTTTTACCACAAAATGCATTACAGAATCACAGAATCAATATGGTTGGAAAGGAACTCCAGGGTCATCAAGTCCAGCCTTTGTCCTAGCATTTCTCTAACCACTACACTATATCCTCAAGCGCCGCATCTATTCGTCCTTTAAACACCTCCAGGGATGGTGACTCCACCACTTCCCTGGGCAGCCTGTTCCAGCTCCTAACTACCCTCTCAGTGAAGAATTTCTTCCTAATATCCAATCTAAACCTCCCCTGATGCAACTTGAGGCCATTTCCCCTCGTCCTATCATTACTAATTATAGAGAAGAGACCAACACCAGCCTTGCTACAACCTCCTTTTAGGTAGTTGTAGAGGGCAATAAGGTCTCCTCTCAGTCGCCTCTTCTCTAGACTAAACAAACCTAGTTCCCTCAGCCATTCTTCATAGGCTATGCTTTCCAGCCCTTTCACCAGCTTCATTGCCCTTCTCTGCACCTACTCCAGCACCTCAATGTCCTTCTTGTACTGTGGTGACCAAAACTGGACACAATACTCAAGGTGTGTTCTCACAAGTGCCGAGTACAGGGGCACGATCACCTCCCTACTTCTGCTGGTCACACCATTTCTGATACAGGCCAGGATGCCATTGGCCCTCATGGCTACCTGGACACACTGCTGGATTATGTTCAGCCGGCTATTGACCAACACCCCCAGGTCCTTTTCTGCAAGGCAGCTTTCCAGCCACTCCTCCCCAAGCCTGTATCATTGCTGGGGGTTGTTGTGACCAAAGTGCATGACCCGGCACTTGGCTGTGTTAAACCTCATACAACTGACCTCAGTCCATCGCTCCAGCCTGTCTAGATCCCACTGCAGAGCCTTCCTCAAGCAGACTGACACTTGTGCTTAATCTTATGTCATCTGCAAATTTACTGAGGGTACATTTGATTCTCTTGTCCAGGACATTGATGAAGATATTAAACAAGACAGGTCCCAAAACTGAGCCCTTAGGGACACCACCTGTGACTGGTTGCTAACTGTATCTTACTCCGTTCACCACCACCCTCTGGGCTTGGCCACCCAGCAAGTTTCTAACTCAGCAAAGAGTCCTCCTATCTATGTCATGAGCTGCCACCTTCTCCAGCAGAATGCTGTGGGAAATGGTGTCAAATGCCTTACTGAAGTCTAGGTAGACAATATCCACCATCTTGCCCTCATCCACTAGGTGAATCATAGAAGGAGATCAGGTTGGTTAAACAGGACTTGCTCTTCATGAGCACATGTTGGCTGGGCCTGATCCTCCTGTTGTCCTGCACTTGCCACGTGATCACCCCCAGGATGAACTGTTCCATAACCTTTCCTGGGACCGAGGTCAGACTGACAAGCCTATAGTTTCCTGGATCATCCTTCCTGTCCTTCTTATAGATGGGTGTCACATTGGCAAGTCTCCAGTCACCCAGCACCTCCCCAGTTGACCAGGACTGCTGATAAATGATGGAGAGAGGATTGGCAAGTTCCTCTGACAGTTCCCATAGATCCATATGAGCCATACATCACTCTGACAAGGGTCTGGGGTGTCTCTGCTATGATAGGTGCCCTTGGACTGAAACAACATGCAGAAAAACAAAGTAGACTTTTTTCCTTTCAAAGGTTTGAAAGCAATCTAAGACACCTTACACAGACAAGTAAGACATGTAACAGAAGTAATTAAATATGTCATTGTGTCTGGGCTAACATACCACATGGTCCTAGGAAAGGATTTAAGAAGAAATTTGAAGCGTTGTTCAACTTTGGATAGTAATTTTTATGTGGGGTTGAAAAGTATTGGCACAGACTTCCCATCACTCAAATAATTAACTGACTTCATCTGAGCAGTTGTTGCCTCAGTAGATGGTGATGATAAAGTCACATGATTTTTGGCCTGCTGTGTTACCTTTGTTTTGAAAGCATAAGGTCTTGGAAGGGTTGGAAAGCATTGTGGAAGGACATTAACACAGGGAATGCTTATGCTGAGGAAACACTGTGGGAGGTCAGTTTTTTTATCTTAAAGAAGAAAAGGTCAAGGGGGTCAGCCTGAAGTCTTTAATTGCCATAAAGGGAGAAGCATGACACAGAAGACAAATAAGACTCAAAGCAGTACAGCTGAAAGATCGGAGTCACATGGGTTTAATGAAGTGAGATTTTAACTGAATCTACATATTAAAGTGTCCTGGTTTGAGTGAGAACAGAATTAATTCTGTTCAGTGATTTAGCTTTTCAGCTCAGTTCTTCTAACTAACTGCACTTACTAAAGTCAGCAGCCTTTTTTCCACAGTCAGTGGCTGCTCCCAAAAGTGATACTCCGTGTTTTGATTTAGGACCAAGGGTTGGTGTGCAGACCAAGGCCACTGCTGGATCTTGTGCACCATGCTGGGGATTGCAGAAAGTGAAAGGTGGCACCTTCAGGGAGGGGCAGACAGGAAGGTGACCCTAAACTGACCAAAAAGGTATAATAACGATACGTCATTTTTTTTATAAAGCTGAGGGATCTTGTGGGTGTCTCTAGAGGGCTCCCTCTCTTTGCCCTCTTGTACTGCTTTGCCAGCTTTGCTCATCTTGGCTTGGGTTGTCTTTTGGTTCCTTCCTCAGAGCATCTGAGGAGGACTCTGTCTTTTCTGATGTCAATACTGACTGTTGTGTTCCTGAATCCAGCATCAGAATATAACTCATGACCACAGTTCCTCTTCGCTGCCGGTCCCAGTCTGGGACTCCCGGTGCTTGCTCCACAGCATCAGTGGTGACAGTGATTTAATTAACATTAGGGGTCTGGGTTCAATGCTGGGTCTGTCCATACTTTTATATATTCGTATTATTATTTTTCATTTTTATTAAAGAAGTTCTAGTTTCCTTTTCTAACCACTGAGTCTCTAGAAGTTTCTATTCCCTTTGGAGATGGAGGGGGTTAACAAAGAGCATTTGTTATAGGTCTAAGGGACCACCCTGACCCTGCAACTTATGATAAGATGTAAGAAAAACATATGAAAAATTTTCTTAGACAATATAGGTTTTTATTTTTTTTTCCTCCATCTTTTCTGTTTAATATAACTAAATATGAAAGTGTCCTCTGTCATAAAGAAGAGGCATTTTTTAGAACGAAAGAACTCCTTTAACTTTTAGAAATGATAG
>JANHGL010007054.1:0-65630 GCA_024611195.1 Ceyx melanurus
CTGGCCGCCCCGTGTCGGAGGGACAGCCGCCCACGGCCGAGCTCCTCCGCCGGCCGCAGGGCAAAGCGCTCTGCAGAGAGGTGCCAGCCTTCCCTTACCCATGACGTGTACTCCTTCATTTGGTGCTGGTTGCTGTGGGAACCGCTGGCATGGCCCCTCCAGAAGCAGTCCTGACAGAGCTGGTAATTGTGACACTGCTGGCAGCGGTACCGAAAGCCCATCATGCTCTCGCTGTGGCAGTAGGAACACTCGACCGGGTGGAAGACTGCGCAGGAGACACAAACATCAGGACATGAAGCAAAGCAGAGAAACCCCCAGCAAAAGTTTATGGACAAAGCCTCTATCTGAAGGTCAAATCCCTTCTCTGCTCCTAACGAGCTGCAGAGTCAGATGCTCTGACCTGTGTAAAGCAGCCTCCCAGCAACCTCTGCTAAGCTACTTTCAGAGTGGCAGCACCTCCTACAGAAACAGTCCTGGCTGCAGGACTACATCTGTGAGTCTATGGACTGCTCCCCAAGTGCTCAAGAAGTTGCAAAGCTGATGTCACTGTCCAGGGACCTGCAACATGTACTGTGGAATCATCAAATGAGTGAATCTTCACAATCCCTGTCTTAAAAGCTGTGATCTACTCTTTCTAGGGAAAGGCAACCGTTGAGAAGAAAGGCATCTCACAGTTAAAACCTCATCTTCCACACAGGCAAAAGATAAAGACGAATCTGGAACTTGTTTTTCAGAATATAACTGCCTGTCAGTGTAAGGTTAAGAGGAGATTCTTCAGAAGGACCTTTTGGCTGATATGTTGCACTGCACTGGGACACCTTCTGTCAAGAATACTGCATGGACAGAAACTGCCAAGCTGCTCCTTCTCTGCTGCAGTGTGTCATAGCTACTAAACTTCTGGCCATGACAATTTATCGAATGTAAGGGTGTGAATGGATCACGTTCTGTTGCATTTTGCTTCCCCAGAGAATACAAGGAGAAGACTTGGTCAGGACAATTTCCTGAGAACAGAAAAAATGAAGCCATGTTCCTGGCTGAATGAGCAACAGGATTCTTTAAAATATCTTACTGGTGAATGTAAAAACAGTACATGGAGTCAATAAACCTAGTATAGTATCTCCTACAAAGCCATCTACAGAGAGAGAAAAGCATCACACAAAAGTTTCCTCTTGTAACTGATTTTGGCAGCTGCTCTTACTTACCATTTTCAACATTTGCCAGTCGATGCAGAAGTGGTAACCACACCAGACACTGTGGTGGGGGATCAGACATGAGAGTATCCAAGAAAGTGTTTAATGTGACTTTTTTCTGCTCAAACAAGCAAACAAACATGCACAAAAAATTAGCAGTTAGACATACCAAAATGATTTTATCTTGTCATTACAAAAACACTTGGGAACAAGTTTCAGACACTTGTTTGCTAGTAGCTCTGACTAAAACCAACATGTGATATAAGCAAAGCTTTCCCAGTCTACTTTTAGTAGTTAGCAATGTCTACTGCTGATGGCTAGCAACCCTTTTCACATGGCTGGGCTGGAGACACCTAGCTCCTCATCACTTCAAGACTCTCAACTGAAGTCATTGCCTGAAAATGGTTTGTGAATCAGATTGGCACCAACTTCATGTTTTCACATGTTTTGAGTACAAGTGCATGTAGGGTTATCATAATGTATTACCAATTCTCAGATGAAAAGTCACTGATGGCACTCCAGCCAGTGAAGAGTAATTAGTATCATTTCAAAAGAGATATAGGGTAAGGACAGACCATCACAAGCAACCCTGTTACTATAATTTATGAAACTATTTTTGTCTGAGTGATGGTAACTAGTTATGGGTGAGCTCTGACGGTGGGATGTTATGTTTGAATACACTCAGGGACTGCAACTATTCCTGAACTCCCCCCACTTGTAAGCACTTAAAGATCTATGCCTCTATCTTTCAAAAGATTTAGTCTCAAATATCCCTGTTGACTTTAAAAATGTAATCTAGGTCCTGAAGTGTCTTCATTGGCTGGAAAAAGTCATCACAAATCTCAGTTATCTGGGGATTTTTGGACCTATGGGTGATATTTCAGCTTGAGATGTATCTGCCATAAATACTTGCTCTTTCCTATACAGTATGCTGGCTACAGTGTGTATTGAAGTCCACAGCTCCTGTTTAATCAAGGACAGAGTCTACATGAAATTAGCAACTGAGCCTTCCTTTAAAATAAAATTAAGATGCAAAAATATTGAGCCCTGTTGAGAATGTGTGCAGATAAATTTGTCTGTCTATAAATTATAAGTAGCATTGCCATATCTAAAGGGATTGCTAAATTTTCATAGCTGATTGCATAAGCTACTGCTTTAACTTGCTAAAGAACTGTGGTTACCCCATGAGGAAGCAAAACAGCAGCTATGTGGTGACATGTATCATCTCCATGTGTTGTGGAATGCTTTTAAGAGCCGAGATTTCCAGATGGAGTGTCTCTGCTGAATTTATATACAATTGCCACCAGATGTAAAGCGAATCACTATTTCTCTTATACATTGAGCAATCAGTGGAAAACATCTCACTCTGTAACAGTCTTGGGGCTGAAATATTGCAAGATATCAGGAAACACAAAGATATTTGTACCTAGAAGAAAATCCAGTGTAGTGAAAATGGTTGTGATTCTCTAAAATGAACAGGAATAGCCAGGATATGAGCTCTAAATCTCACTGAAACACGCTCCCCACAATACCTGAAAGTCCAAACAGCTACCACCTGCTCCTTGTATGAATGATCTTCCCACCCATGGGAGTGGATAACCACTTCCCAAATAGGCATCCTAAGCTATTAATCATCAGCTCATGGGAAGAGATCTGTCCCTAGGAGATCTGCTGTTGGTGTTTGCAGAGCTATGCTGACCAATGCCACCAACACCTGTCTGTGCTGTCTGCAGCACGACTAAGAACAGGAGGAGAAAGGGCAGAATCAAGTCTAGGAACAGGGTCCTCCAGTGCACCTTACTGCACAGCTGAGTAGCCTTAAGTGTTCCCTATGCTCTTTAAGGCAGATAAGTTGGCAGCAAACACCCAATCGATCTAAACAAGCAAACAGATGGGGAGACAAGAGCAGCTCCACCACAAGTGAAGTAGGCTTTTGAGTGCAGCTCTAGTTTAAAACCTGATTTGCACCAAAGAAAGCAACTCAGCTTCACTGACAGCTTTACAGACCAACTCCTCTGGTGGTCACTGATTTTATGGATTAGAGAGAGCTGTGTCCCTTAAAAGGGCACCAGCAGAGCAATTTCCACACATTTTTAAAGGCTTATTTTCCTCCTGCAGGTTTTTGGTGGTTTTTTTTTTTTTAGCTGCTGGGAAAGTTGAAACAGAGCTGTTTGCTAAATATATGCTACGTGCAGATGGAGTCTAGGTTTGTGGAATAACACTTAGCTAAGTGCTAAGAAAATTTAGTGTCTTTCTTTCTAGTGTGGGATTAAAAAAAAAGTGAAGCAAAAAGTGCTTTTTGTAATAACAAAACCACTTTTTAATACAAATACAGTATAACATCACATTAATCCTAGTTATGGGGGAAAGTCGTGGCAATACAACTTTTTGAGCAACAGATTTGTATTTTGAAATTTTAAGTCACTTGCTCTGGCATTTCTGTTGCATAAATTTGCTGATGAGTAAAAACTGTTGTTTTATTTTGAATGGCCATTCAACCTAGCAGTGGTTCACAGACAGAGAAAAATACATGGTTTGATCAAAGAAGTCTTTACAATGGGGAACAACAAAACATTTCTGCAATAGGAAAAATCCTTTCAGATGCAAACTGAAATGGATTTGACTGCATGAGCAGAAGATCATTCCCAGAATTTTTTCTTTCCCTGAAACTGAGGCAGCTATGTATCAGGGGGCTGAAAGGCTTCTGGTAAGCAAAAGTGATGCATACTGAGAACAACAGAGAGTGCCAAACTTAGCCCAAAGTAGCAACTTTTAATAATTCTAGAGGTGCAATATGAGAGTGGAAGAATGACCTACAGTGTGATTAAGGCTGTAAATATAATTTATCATAGTGTCATCAGGATACACTGGTCTGATTCTCATTTCAAAACTCTCATTCATCCCTACTGAGAAGGTAATGAAAATTACTTAAAATGAATTAAACTGAAATATTAGACTAGGTTTACTAGAGTGTCTGGCTGCCTAAAGATGCAAACCAGCTGCTCTGTACCTACATCAGTTAGAGACCCAATTCTTGTTAGTTTTAAGTGAAGATTGCAAACTAGACCATCTAATGTCTGTTTGGAGACTGTTTCTTAAGGTACCTTTGCATCCAAATGAGTGGACAAGATATGTCAATGAAAGTGACATTTCTGATGGCTGCTTAGATAGAAATTGAGGCTGGTATGGTAATTTTTAGAGAATTATTTTTTTTTTTAATCTTTACTAATAGCGTGTCAAATATGCAAATCCTGAATGCCTTGCTACCATGCAAGAGCACTTGTTTATTATTTTAACATAAAACTACCAAAACTCACTTCACTATCTACATTCTTCAACATAAAATGAAGAGCTCTCTTGTTGGTGAAATAAGACTAGTTGCAAACATTACCATTTAAAATTATTTATTTAGAAGATGATTCAATAAATGAATTCCAGTTGACTGGAGTGCCTACTGATTAATGATGAAACTGAGGGAAAACAAAGATTAGTCTATTTTGCATGAAAATTACACTATTCCTGCTCCATTCAACTTATTTGTTCAACAGTATTCTGTTAGCAAATGAAAGGATAAAGAGAAGGAAAATAGCACTGTATTTCTAATATTTTCCCAGTTTCAGCATCTTTCCTTACTTTATATTTATGGAATTATACAGTCTGTCAAGAGCCAGAGGACTTCTCTCTTTCTGCACTGGAGAAATGGACAACCAGCCACAAGTATGGGATCTGATGAAGTGCTAGGTATTAGATGCAACCAATATACTGCACTCAATGCACCTACAGAGCCTGGGGAGTTGTGGAAAACTCCCTTGTTTTCTTCAGGACACATTCCCTGCTTTCCTGACCCTATCTCATTGATGTGATCTGTAAGAGATTAGGTCCAATAAAGGTTTAAGGTGATTTTCTTCTCACTCACGAAGTTCTCCTGTGTGTACACCATCACTTGGAAAACACACAGATTGTTTAGTGGGAGTCAAGTTTGTATGGAGAAGCCAGTGTCTCATCTATGCTTGTAGCAACAACAACTCACCAGAGTGGAGGATTGCATGTCTTGGGGTATTTACACCACCTAAATGTAAGTATCTAACTTAGATGCTTAAATTAGGAAGTTAGTCTCCTCAGGCTCCCTAATTCAGGACCATGTAAGCTAAGAACCTGCTCTGAATCACTTTTTGACTCTCTCCTGTGTGGTTTACTTAGGGACCTACAGATTTAGCTTCCCATTGAAGGCACCTAACCTACATGTCAGATATTAGCAAGTGCACCTCCCCCCAACCCAGCCATGTTTCCTGGGCAAATATGGATGTATGTGGAAGAAAGAACGAACATATTGGCCTGCTCAGAGGGGTGATCGAAATCCTGTCTCTAGGATGCTCACTCTTCACTTACCTGTTGTGAGAAACAGGATTTTGCAGATTGCTCAGTGTAACCAAAGGAAGGCCCTTCAAAAACAGCTGTAGGCAGCTTGAGAACCTCTCGCAGAAACATGTCATATCTGCCATAAACCATCACTCCACTGGAGTCAGAAATCATTGAGAAAATATCTGAGGAGAAAAAGAGAAGAAAAGGACACAGTGACTTCAGTGAGAGCTACAGATTTGCTCTGAATTCAGGACCATCTGATTGGTACCAGAAGTACTAAGCAACATGGGCTGCCTATGGAAATCTCCACTATTATAATTATTATTATAAATCCTCTCAATAGAAAACAAAGGGAATGATTTACATATAAAAAGTAGTTCATTTTGATATCAAGATGTTCCTGTTTCCCCGTCCCTCCCTCAGAGTGTGTGGTCATTTTTTTAAGCCAAGCTTGATGCAGGGCATGAGGCATTAATTTAATCAGATAAGAAGGATCTAATTTGACAAGATATGCAACATCAGCTTTTTGCTTACTGCCAGCTTACCATGTCAAATCTAGGCCTTGACAATGTTTTCATTAAGTCAGTTGTTATTGTTTGGACACACAGAGCACTGAAAGTCTTTCAAATGCACTACTTTTCACTCTTTTTTATTGTTCATGTATAAAAACATCACTGTTCTATTATTGCAAAGTTGCACATTTCTCAGCCTTTACTCCTCCCCTTGTTTAAAATTATCCTAATTGTATCAGGGGATCAGAACATTTATTATTTCTCAGGCTGTCACATCAGCTGCTTCGTTTCCAGTAACCTGGAAATTCTGACAACAGGGACTGCTGACCTGAAAAACCAGCATCTCACCCCAGCCTTCTGTTGGATGGACCCTGCTCCCACCCTTAAAGCAGCTTAGGGAACAAAGTGTGTTCAATTTATAACAGTGTTGTTTAAAATTTAATGTCAGTCTGTATTTGAGGTTCTACTCGGAAAGAATATATTCCAAATATGGAAGACTAAATTAACACCTGGGATTTCTATTTGTCTACTCTTATCAACTACAATTTGTAAACTCAACTTTCTTTGGCTCTGGTAGAAAGCTCAGAGGAAGCTGAAGGTTGACATTAATCCTTTGGTCAAGACATCTGGAAAGTGTTCTGGACCTGAGCTACAGACATCATAGTACTAAAGAGATTCTTTCATTGCTGCTGCAAGTAAACTATGCCCTGGCTATTGGGGAACTGGGAATAAATCCTTTGAAATGAGAATCTCTTCTCCAAAACAGATGGAATTAGTATGTGCCCTATGGGAAGAAATATAAATAGTGCATTTTACCTCTAAGTGAAATGAGATGCTATTAAAAAGAAATCTGAAGAAATTGCTACATGATGCTTTGTGATGTTCAATATTTGAGGCACTTACCTGTACTCTGAATTAAATCACCCCAAAGGAAAACAAAAAAATAAATCCACCAATCAGAACCTCAATATATACATTTGGCTTCAAAAATATGAAGTCCAGTGTGATGTTCAGCCAAATATTTAGCAAGCTTTACTTGGAGATATATATAGTGCATATCCCAAACCCAAGCCATGAAACCATAACTTAGCCCAATTCCCTCTTTTCCTACACGTACTATTATCTCTCCAAGTACAGCAATAATTAACAGGTTAAAAATGTCACCCAAAAGACTTACATCTTAATTTGTCCATGATCTTTCCTCCACAAAGAGTTGCCAAGGCCATTTTGACAGCAAAAACAGAAATTTTACCATGTCCTTCCCTGTTCAAAAGTAGAAAGTAGACCTTTTTTAGATGTCCATTTTACAATACAGACCTCTTTCCATTAAAAACATTTATCTTTAACAATATATTTTAATGCACACTCTATGTGGACTTTGGTACAAAGGAGCAAGACCTTTAAAATCAAGGTTTGCTTTGTGGGAACACACATCAGTAGGTTGTTCTGTAAAGATCTCTGGACAGATTTATTATCTATATCAAGCTCAATGTTAAACTGTTTATCTCATTGTACACTAAGGTGATGATTATTGCTGCTCTTTGTGCTACAGCAGCACTGGAAGATGTCTATTGTACTCATGGGCTCTCTACACCAAGTGTGCTGTGTATCTGCTGTCCCTCACAGATTGCAATTGAAGAGAGTAACCCCAGGAACAGAAGTGACCAAGCAGAACAGGCTCACACGACTGCACAAGCTGCCGACCTGTCAGTAAGGCCTCACAAATGCCTTTTAAATGATACACCTGACTCCCACAAACCTTTAAGGAGGGCTTAGCAGAAAAGCAGGGAATATAACTGCATCCAGCATGAGCAAAGGACATTTGTTGTGATACGCAGAAGATCTGTTCAGCTTGAAGCTATGCCTGGCATTCTAAGTTTCAACTTAAAAAGCCATAATGCTATTAAACCCCAAATGCACACAGGAGTTTGCCTTGAAGCAAGAAGACAGTTTCTGTAAATCCAGTCACTTCCACATAAAAATAAATGACTTTTTTTTTTTTCTTCATCTCCCTGGAAGAGTCAGACCATACACTGCACTCTCAGGATCCAGTGTTCACCTTTAGAATGTTGCTTGAAGCTTCACCTTTTTGTTCCTCTTGCTCTCCTCATTCTCCCTCTACAGTTCTGATACCCCCAGTGATTACCCACCATACAGAAACCTTGGTATATTGAAGCTGCATGTTTAATACAGGACTTCACACACTGAAGTCACTCCTAGCTCCCAAAAGACCTATCCCCTCAAGTTCAGGCAAAACTAAGTCCAGTGTTGAGGGGAATGACAGAACAAAACTGCTGTGTGGTTCAGTCTCTTCCCAAAAATGACAATTAACATGCTCTCCTAAGTTGCAAGTCAGGCAATATTGTGAGCTTAGCAAAGTGGCATCCCTGCCTCCTTCTAAATTCTACTGATAGGGCAAATGAAAGGACAAGTTCTGTGTCATTATTTTGGAAGTAGAGTTTATGTTACCTTCAATCTTTATCAAGAAACATATTTATAAGAGATTTCCTGTCAAAATACACATAATTATGCCTTACAGAAGAAAGTCTGCACTGGCAATAGCAAAACACAGAAATTTAGCTCTTCACCAGTATTTCTGAAACTATTCAGATTGTCACTTAGAATTCTATTAAGAAATTGGGGTCTGATCAGAAATAAACACAAACTGATTCTGGAAAGACATGGAACCTGTGACTGTGTGAACTTCTCCCTGCTAGCCCCAAACCAGACTACTACACAGTCAAATATACAGTAGACACGAAATGTATAATATCTGTACATTAAAGCATGTTACATGCTTCACTGCTACCTTCATTAAGTCCCCCAGACTTTAGAAAATGAGTCAGTTCCCCAAGCTTGGCTAGCTAATCATCTTTAAAGTGCAGTGAATTGGATTTAGTTCTGTATCAGTGTAACCCTTGAGTCTAAATATTAGTTCTAAATATTCTTTACAGCAATTTAAATTTTTGCTTTTTGTCTGAAAATCGACTAGAGACACAGTCAGGGATAAAAAAGAGAAACTGCCTACTGACTACTTCAGTATTTAAGAAATAAATCTTGACTACATTCTGTAATGCTGGCTTTCATGAACATTTTCTTTTTCATTACCCTGTGTCTCTTCCACTAGCTTTCTAAGATTAAAACTACCATACAGGAATTTCCAAACTTTTCTATTTCCATTCTCTATTGATTGGGTTCTAATTTGTGTAGGCCAGGTTCTAGTACTGCTACAGCTGAGAATTTTTCATTCTTTTTGTTTGTATGACCCTTTAGACCTTTGGGAATTTTTCTGCACTGTTTCACTTTCACCTGCCTTTAAGAGTTGCTATACTTGAGAAAAATAAGCACCAAGTGGAAGCAATTGCATTAAGCAGCACTGGAAGAATTAGGGGGAAAAAGCCCATGTGGAAGTGCTTCAGATTTAGATTATTTTTCCCAGTAGGTTTAGTTACATTTACTAATAGGATTATATTCTTGAATGGCAGACACATATCAACTCACTCCACAGACTTCAGCTTTTCCCATACCTAAATGGTTATGGAAGGCAGGAAGAGAAAAAAAAAATATTTTCTCTCTTCAATCTCTCCAAGTTGTTACATTTTGATGCTGCATTTTATATCAATCATTTGTATTGATGAAAGCACCATTAGAGCCAGTGTAAATTCAATTTGGCCTCCACATGTATGTGTGCATACACACATGCATATATCAAACAGAAATGATTGATGAATGGACAGGATAACAGGGCCTAAGAGCTGCCAATATCATTTGGATCTGGAAGCACCCTAAGCTCTGTCTACACACCAGACGCCCCTGACTGGCAGCACTGGGATCTCTGCTGCACAGAAGCAAATGCTGAAGCAGTGCTCACAGCAGCATGAAGATTTGTGGTGAAGTCAGTGCTCCCTGGAAGAAGCTAATGCAAATAGATATACATTTTAGTATCAGAAATAAGAGAGGAAAGAGAATACTTTGATTTTATATAGCACCTCTCTTACTGAGGTTACTCTTCAGATTCCTACAGAATGGCACTAGGAGCACAAATGATAGCAAAACTAAACCTTGAAGCTGGTGTGCAATTAACAACACAGAATGGAGTGCTTAGGAAAGGGAGTGATGGCCAGGGCTTGAAGTTCTCTTTTGCTGCTTTGGGAAAAAAAGTCAAAAAATGCTTTCAGACACCAGAGCAGAGCAGCTTTCCTCTTCAAGTGTGTGGCTGCAGAGAGGCAGCCTCTCCTCAGAGCAAGGGAACACCATGGACTTCCTGATAAAAGCCACAGACCATACAAGGCAAAGTGCAGCTCCAGGGCTTGAATTTCCCCTTCAGGTCAGCAAGGAGAGTGGTACCAAATAGATGACACTGACATTTGTCAGGATCTCCAGCAATACTCACACTGAGACAGCCAGATAGTGGAGAAAACTATGAAGAAATAACATCACATCTTTAGAAAGAGTTTAGAAATGTGTCCCATGAAGACATGCAGAAAATACAAATTTTTTCTCAATAACTATTCCTGCAGAGGTGCTTCCCCATGTTTTGTCTTTTCCAAGAGTAATTAAGTTTCTTCTGCTACTTGTGGGTCCACTACTGTCCAATTCAATCAGGGCAGCCAATTCTGAAGTGCTAGAGGCTATAATTACAAATTCCCATTTTCACAAATAGATTTTAGAAAGGGAATCTTATTGGAATCAAGCAAAATCCTCACCTCTGGGAGGGCCTGATGGGAGCACAGAAACAGGTCATGACCCACACAGCACTGGGATGTTCTCATGAAAATCAAAACCTTACTCCTTTAAGCATATTCCCCTACAGGGTAGTCCATTCCTGCCTCTGCTGCAGGTAGCCTTGATGTCTAGCTGATATCTCTACCCCTTTACAGTGAGCTACAAAGCAAGCACATTATTGCAGGTGTTGCTTCCACATTCTTGCTATGTTCACCAGCCCAGAATTGGTCTGCTCATGGCACGTGGCAATGTGTGTGTCCAGTCAATTGCATTGTCCTTGAGTGTTCCTGTCACAGCCACAGCCGCATAAATTAAAATGCCTGTTCCTTCTTCTATTGCTCTCGAGGGGAGAAAAACACTCCTGAAGGCTACAGCTTCACAGTGGATTGGCTTCTTTTTCTTCCCTTCCAAGGGGCTGGAGGGGAGGTTGGGTGCAGCCTCCTCATGTGGAACATCTACTTCTTCTCCCTGTTGCCATGGAGACTGAGCTGCAAGCTGGTCTGGCTCCATGACACCCAGCACCAGTGCCCTCATGCAAGAGGATGAGGAAGGGGAAAGGGGCAGCATCTTTATATTAATGCCATGGCCAGTGTTTTCAGCTGGTGAGTTTTCAAAACAAAAGCCATAATGAGGCAATAGGCCATCTGCATCTGTCAGACAACCACTGATCTCCAACAATTCAATTTTGAGGACTTCAAATATTACAGCACAGTTGATGACTCTGTATTCAGAAACTGTCCTACGTATACACAGAACACTCATTAAGGTAAATGGCCCTACCTCAAACTTGTCCTTTTTGTAATATGGGTCCCCTGAAATAATAACATTAATTTCATCACCTCCAGGTCTTTATCCTATTTCTGTCATGGTCTCAAAATCATGCTGCACTGGCATGAGCCAGAAAAAAAGATTGCTTACAGCTGCAAGAACTTGCAGGAAAATGAGCTCTTTCAAAATAATGAGCTATTAACCCATGGCACTGCAGCAGAGCATTGCAGTGGTGTCAGCCACTGGTGTGTCAATAAATAACAAGCCAAATTAGAAGCGGATGTAAATTTGTTTCTGTAGATGATAATTCTTTGATATAAACTGGAACGAGTTTAAGTAAATGGATGAAAACCCATTGTGCTGAAGTTGCCTCGACAGAAAGGTCCTTAATTTAGGTTCCCTCCCTAGTTAGCACTATTCACACGCTCATGATTTGAGTCACAAATCAGCTTGCTCAAAAAGATTTCTGGAGCAGGTAAAACCCTCTCAGCAGCCAAGGAGAGGAGGAAAGCACATGTGGCTAAGAAAGGCAGACTCACGGATCAAAGGCTGCTAGCAGGAAGTTGAGCAGTAAGCTGATGGACTGCTCCACGTTGATCTGGTGGGTTGTTGGCATCCGTTTGTTGAGCTGGTAGAAGATGGTTGAAATCACAGCTTCCAGGCGAGCCACGTTCAGCTCAATGCTGGGATCCAGGTTGTTCAGGGCATTCTCCCGCAAGGCTTCTATCACATTCCAGATGTCCACCAGATGCACTATGGGACAGGACAGAAAAGAGTCAGAAGGGGACATGTGCTCCTGAAAGCAACTGAGGAAAAAAAAAAAAAGTCACCTCATCCCACAGGGTGGGGAATAACAATCACACAGGCCACACTTCACGAATAATTAAACAAATTAATGTATTTTCCATCACTTGGTAGAGGAACAAGCAAATAAAATTCAAATCCACTGATAAGCAAAGAATATATTTATATTATTAACTGTAATGTGTACAACTTCAGCTCAGGAAGTAATTTCTCGTATAAAGTGTTCAAGTAAAAATCTGTGTTTTATGGAAATCACTGGAAGGTAAACACATGCTAATTGTTTTTCTGAACCATACCTCTATGAATACCCACTCAGAAATTACTCTTACATATTAATTTGCATAGCAGATGGGCTTTTCAGAAGATCCTACGAATATTAAGTGCTTAACACGTACTGATGCTTTGAAATTCCTTTTCAGCAATTTGTATGGAAAGCAAAATATTTTACAGAAACAGAATTGGAATTGAGTCAGGGTAGACAAACTACATTTGAACAAAGATCACGTAATGAAGCCATCCCAGTCAGATTTTGTGTGTTCTAAATATATTTACCGAACAATTTGTTCTATCTCTGCCTTTGCTGAAGTCCAGGTCTAAGCTGAATTTCATAGGGGCAGCTTTTACATACAAGGACAACTTAAAAGACACCAATTTGAGAAACAGCACAAACCAGCTTAACAGCACTTCTGACCAAGGCAACTCTGGCATAAATACCAAGTAAGGATGTAAAATCAGCAACACTAGAGTTAGTGGATAAAGAATAAGCAAGGAGTGGCTGTTTATCTGGGAGCGCACAAGCACGGTAGAGGAAAAAACATGAGGGCTGAAAATGGGACTAACAAGGGGTAACAAATCATGTTATCAGAGCTGCCTGGGGGTACCTCTCAAGCAGCCCTGCTCCTGATCAGAGCAGGGGAATGAACACAGCAATCTGACCATGCGTGCTACCTAGTTTACTGCTGCACTCATGATGAACTGCAGTGGTTTTCCCAGCACTGATAAAAAGACATCCTGGGAGGATGAGCCAGACATCTGGACTCCCCAACAGCGAGAAGTGAATTTCATACAGCTATTTAACTTTAATTGCTACAGCTTACTAGTGGAAACCTCTTGAATGCATGGAGGAACTGGAAGAAAACAGCTGGCACAATGAATGAGGGTGAAATGGGGTTGGTTGGCTCTATTTTCCACATGATCCAGTACAGACACTATGTGGCTGTCATTTTTTTCATTGTTGTTTCTTTTCTCACAGATATTAAATTTCATAATAGTCATATCCAGAGTTAGTTTTGATGATAGCCCTGGGAGGGGAAATATCCAGAGGCTATCAGACATAGGACAAACAACACCAACACACCAAGACATCCAAGAGAAAAATATTGGCTTTAGCATTAACTCTAACCTGAAAGCTTCATAAACTATCCTGACCTTCATTTTATATCAGAAAAGTAGCACCCAAGACTAAAAAAATTACTTATTAGAAATTACACAGCTGTAGCAGTCCCCCAGGTTTTTCAGAAACATTTTGGTTCCACTTGAAGATGAATAAACAACAACCCTACTGCACTATTTCATTTTGCATTTTATTCATTAATTTCAAATCTCTTTAGAGGCTAGAAAGTAATACCTCCTGGAAGAAGAAATGGAAGATGGACAGAAGCCAGACATTTAACAAGACCTGCTACTTTGGCAAATATCTGGTAAAATGTCCAGTTCACAAAAATATCAAGAAAAATACTAGACTGCTGTACACAGGACTGAAGTTTGTGGCCTTTACTCAAGCCAGTTGTTATGAATTAACCCACTTAAATGTGAATGTCAAAAACCAGGTGTCTACTACCATCTAATGATCAAGGCTCCCTCTAATGTCAGGGAAAGAAAAGGCACCTTAAAGCAGCTGTTTGGAGAGAGATGGGATGAACAGGGCTTTGCAGGTGCCCCTAATTCTTCACTGACTACAGACATAGCCTAAAGCAACAACTTCACATAATATACGTAACCTCAACCTCAGAACTAGTAAAGTTAACCAAGTTGAATCCCACACCTGGCTCTTTAGACATTAAGAAAGATGTTTTTTCTCTTGAGTTCTCCATGGCCTACACTAATTTTATCTAAAAGACCAATAAATATGTTAATCTGTATGAACAGCCACCAGATTCTGCCATCATTGTAGCCTCTTCCACAGCATCACTTAAGCTTGTGCAGGCTACATCTGAGTGTAGAGCCCCACTGATCACTTCGGATCCTGGTGGGGTTTTCTCTAACGTTTACTCACCAAGTAAACAGACTCTTACATAGTATATCATGCTGCCAAGTTAACCTAGCAATGCTGGGAAAAAGCAGAGTAAAACACAAGCCTCTGAGTCTACTCCACTTTATTCACTTGTAGTATTAGAAACTTATGCCTACACCCAATATGATATCTGTAGTCCTTTCAGTATCAACCTTGTAAGCTTTAAACTCAGAGGAACACAGGCTTCTGCAATCTCTATTCTCTCTACTCCTCATTTGCTGTAACACCCAGCATGGTTTAACCTCTACTGGCATGTAAACACCACAAAGCTGCTCACCCACACCCCCCCATAGGATGGGAAGAAATATGAGGAATACAAAAAGTTGACACCCCGTGAGTTAAGAGCAGTTTAATAGAAAAGACAGAGAAAAAAATTAACAGTAATAACAATAGCACTAAACAAATAATATACAAATCAAATAAGAGAAATCACAAAGCTTTAACTGTACCTAAGCTGCCACCTTCCCTGCTCCAGCCACACAATGAAGCCACACAAGGGAACAAGTCAAAACCAAGTATCCTGCTCTGACCAGTCCTCCCCTTATACAGGTGCATGATGCCAGCATGGTATCAACTCTCCCACTGGCAGGTTGGATTGCTTGTCTTGGTTGTGCCCCCAAACAGCTGCAGCCCCTCCTACCTGCTTGAGCCATCAGCTTCTGGTGCTAATTAACCTGATTAACCTTCCAACAAAGGAATCACCCTCAGCATGAGAAAAGTGCCCTTTCTGAAATGGAGCTGTAAGACTATGGAAATCTGTCAACTGTTCCTTCAGTGTCAGCAGATGATCCCTGGGCAGTAGGAGTAAGAGCTGCTCATGTGTGGTACAAGACAATCCCAAATTCCACAGCCCAGACCCTCCAGAAAGGCCCGGAACCCTGCAAACAGCACAACTGTCCTGGTGTAGATCTCCCTCATTTGCCTGATGTCTGAAAAACACCTAGCTGATTTCCACCCGCCCTTGCTAAACTATACATGTCCCCTCAGATGTTCTGCTAAGTGATTCCTGAAGTCCCAACTGAGGTAAACAGCTGCATTACTAGATCTTCTGTGGCTAACACTGCCTGCAGATTTAACTTTTATGAGATTAAGTAATACAGAAACACTGTCATTGAGGGGTTGGTGTTTGAGCACGTTCTGTAACAGGCAGTGATTAGTGGGTGTAAATAAGTTCAGTATCCAGACAGAAGTGGGCTGGCTCAGATGAGCAGTGTTACAGGTGGTTGCCAGTAACTCCACAGCAACTGGTACCCAAAAATGCACACTCTGAGCAGCCCCTGGCTGAACTGCAGAGAACTGAGATGAATGCACAAAAATATACTCCAAATAACTGATGTTATTTCCCTCAGCTGTTAAAACAACATTTGGGGAGTGTGTGTGGCCAGCACATTGTAACTGAAGAGCTCAGCCTCTCTCTGCAGGCCATGAGGCTGAATGGGAGGTGGCTCCATTTGAGAGCAGTTTTATATTCTCCTTACATTAAAAAGTTTTCAGACACCCTTGAAGATCTACATCCTTCCCTTCTGCCTTTAACTGTGTTCAGAACATTTTTTTCCTATTGACTTTTACTACTTTGATAATGAGAAAGAGTAATTAGTGGTTACAGTGCAGAATTCCATTACCTACAACTCTGTCAACAGGTTAATTTGTGGATGAGCTGTACCCTGAATACATCTGGAGAAAGCAGAAATTAGGACAAAATTAGGCTGCTTACTATAAATGCATATATCAATTTTATTGATCTTGAGTCTCCCTCTTTTCTCCAAGAGTTTTTTAGTCTCTTCATTAGCAAGCAGCCGATGTATTTTTCATTTATTGTAACTAGGAACTTTTAATTTACGTTCTGTTTGGTAAGTAATATTATCTAAATAGCCAGAATGTGAGAGAAGAGATGGACTACACTCATTTTTTTTTTCTCAACTCAAAGCAGAAAATTAAAATTTATTTATGCAGTAAAAATGAAGTCTTCTTTCCATCAAGTAGTTGATTTAGAATTATGGAAAGGCTGTGAGATATAGATAAACTTGGATATATCACTAATCTCAAAGGAGGCAGATTACTTCAAACATCAGTTGTCAAGAAATGATGTTGCCCGAAGCAAGCATAAAAAAGAAAACTCTAGTGGAAATTTATCATCTAAGTAGTAAAAAAAAAATAAAAATTAAACCCAGACTGTGTGCTTAAGCTTTCTTACCATTAAACAGATCTTCTTATGCAAAAATCCTCATCTGTTCTACTGATTTTTTTTGTATTTCTCCTGATCCATGAACTCTACAATGTTATCTTTCCATTTATTACTAAATGAACGTGGAAGAGGAGATTACATTTAATCAAACAAGGGAAGTGACTAATTTAGGGATTTAATAATCAGTTCAAATTTACTTTATGTACAGTAAGACTAACTGAATCTTAGGTGAAACCTTCCCAATTGATAGTGTCCTCCCTCATGGATTTTCCTTTGTTGTCAAATACCAGAAAAAAAATTAAAGAAGTGTTGATTGAAATTATTTCCAAAACTTCAGGATATGTTTCATCAAGATTTTAGTCCATCAAAGCTCTTAGAGCCAGGCTTGAGTTTATACACACTAGGTACTGCCATTTGAAATCAACATTTGAATGTACGTCAGGTATTTCAGGTGGATTTCATTACAAGCCAAAGATTGATGCTTCCTTGTCTAACAATCCTAAAAATATTATAAAACATCTCAGATGATTTTTCTTTTTTTGATTAGAATCTATGAACCCATCAAAAATTGGGGTATTGAAGCCATTTGTCATCATCACTGCTATGAAGCCCTGGGAAGTTTCTATTTGGCTCCCTCTCTCCTGCAGCAGCAGTGGGTGGGTAATGGAGGGCTGAGCGAGGCACATTTTCCCTCTCAACTACTCCTGTTGGTGGCCAAGCTGCCCCTCAGATCAGCCAGCTGTAGCAGGACCAGCAAAAGCTCTGTCTACACATCCCACCACTACGTTAATAATGTGCCAGCCACCACGGCTTGCAGTCTTTTACATTCTCTGAGTGCCAAATGACATGGAAAAGAAAAGCTACCAGGGTTTTACTTCTGCTCAGGGTTAACACGGGGCACCCAACCCTTTGGCCAAGTACATCTGGTGGCACATGTCAAGCTACATGGCCTGGCACAGCCAGGCTATTCATTGCCCAATACCTGAACTCAGTCTGCACCTGGCAAAGTGCTGTGCTTCCTATTCCCACTCCCATGTCTCAGGCTCCTTGAGAACAACCACGAGGGTAACAATGCACTGACCCGTGGTCTTTTAATGGGGTACCTGACAAAACCACCAAGAGTATGGAAAGATCTCCAGTAAAATTATTTCTCTTTTGCATTAACTTGTTTTACAGTGAAGTTCCTCCTTGCCCCCTGTTCTGGCTCACCTGCATTGAACTGCAGCCTGCAGGGCTGTCTGGGGGTGGTGGGGAGGCTGTCACTCTCCCATCAAGCTCACCACAGCAGCACTAGTGACAGTTAACTCTGAAAAAGCAGTGGTGGGTGATGCACCCCAAGTGCTGGGCTGGGAAACTGTTGTCATCTACTTGTCACCCAGATGCTGGGTAAATTGTAAATTGTAGACCTGCTGCTATATATATTCCATAGTCACAAACTTTATAAATTGCTTCCCCTAGACAACAGTATTCCCAGATTCTGCAACACTATTATTCTTGCTGTCTGGCCATAATACTATTCTAATGAGCAAGGCTTTATTTGAGGCATTCTGTGATCAGGACTCAGTCTAATAATTCCTTCAAATCTGTTTTGCAAGTGTCAGCTTTAAATTTAAGGGGCCATGAGGAAAGAAAACTTGGTCAGTAAATATGTATAATACACAACAGCTTTCTCTTCTCTCTTAAAATAAGATCAATTTGCCTTTCACCTGAGTTCAATTAGTAAAACGATAGTATTTCACATTTTTGGTGAAACATAACTCTTCTGCACTATATTAAAATATAAAGAAAGAGTTTCTGCACTCCCCAAAGGTGGCAAAACCCAATCACTAAGGCTGGGTAATATTGTATCTGCAGCTGATTTTAAAAGTTTTTTGATGTTATGGATCTGGTGACATAAACTGTATTATGGAGATTTTCAAAAAACTGTTTCCAGAGAAAAGGAAAAGCCACATCCCAGCCCTCCTATCTAGGAGATTAAACTACAAGCTCAGAAAGGACTGAACAGAAGAGAAGAAAGCGATCATTTCAGAGCTGGACACAACTCAGACTGTATGTTAACAACCTAAGATAAACCAGCTTTTGGTGAAGAGGTGGGACAAGGAGCACAGACTTGCCGGTAGCCACAGTCCTGGCCACAGGATGGCACTACTGGGTGCATTTTGGCAAATGCAGCACATTCCCTGTAAGATTTTAACCCGCTGCCTTCACAATGTCAAGGGAGACAACAGGAATCAAAGGCTCTGCATCCCTGCCTCTGTCTCCTGAAAATGGCCTTGTCTGGGCGTGTGGCTGAAGCAGGACCGTGTGCTTGGAGGGCTGGCAGAGTGGATTGTCCTGAGGTGGAAGGGGCAGAATGGCTTTGTGTTGAATGTCTTCATTACACTGGTAAAATCTCCTCCAGATGTTTGTTTCTTCAAATGCCAAGTCTGACTAACACTATAGCTTTTTCTCTTAAACAACTTCAGGTTTTTCCCTCTGGTACAACTGGTGCCAGCTCTATCTATCCCCCCTAAGTCTCCCCATGCCACATGAGGACTACAGCCTCCTTCTGCATCTTTACCAGTAGAAAGTTTAAAGTGAACATAAATGTTAACAAATTGGTTATTTATATTTTTAATAAATTTTGAAGCAGTATATTTTACCAGCTTTGATACCCAGGATACAGGGTATCACCCCCAATCTATATTAACTGTTGTTTTCTTTAAAAAATAGCTTGTGATGCCAGGAGAATACCCAATTTATCAATTCTTCATCCCAGTCTCTTCCCTCATGGCTATGGAAAACAAGCTGAGATTACACTGTCAACCTTTAAGGTTCAGTCATATTACAAAGGTCAAGCAAAAAGAATAAGCACTTATTACACGTTTAGAATTGCCTGAAGAAAAAAGCCCTCCTTGGCCCATCTCCCATTTGTCAGTTTGTTCTGTGGCTACTTTGCCTTCTGTAGTTTAAAAAAAAATAAATCATTTACAGTTGGCAAGGCTGTAAACAGCAACACAAGGTACAGAATACTAATGACACATGAATGTGTATTTCCTTGAATATGAAATACATATATGTATATTCTTAAGCTGATCCTTACTCTATTCATTTAAATAATTTCTTATGTAATATAGACTGGATTTGGCCCATAGCAACTTCATCCATTAAAAATAATTAGAGAAATACTTAAGATGAATTTAGTGCTTGGGCAAACTGCCTGATACTAGAATGGCATTTTTCACCTCCAGAGCAAAACAGACATATTGAATAGTGACTGCATATGTTTTTCTCTTCTGAAGAGTCCAGGTCAATCCAGAGGGTTTCTGGGACAAAATCCCAGTATCAACCTTAGCTGATGAGAGCAAGAGCATTGCTAGGAGGTAATACATTCCCATGACATATAGGTGAAAAAGCATCTTATGCCTGAAGACATAAGGACAGTTCAGACTCTCACCTTTAGCTGATTGGTAATGGAAGTGCTAATTACTGCCATAGGTTCAAGCTTTCATAGGTATTTAAACACCTGCTACATTGAAAAACCAGGATGTATTTGCCCAGACATCTTTTGGGATCTGAGCTATCATCAGCTTAGAGATAGTGAGAGATGGATCCTGGTATCTGAAGATCCATTTTTTGGTATCACATTCCTTTGAGTAGGCAATGTCTCATTTAGAGAAACTGTAGAGAATATTTGGCTGAACCCTGGCTTTGTGTCCACGCAGTTTTTTTGTCCTGCCATTACTCATACTCAAAGCTATGCCTTCTGCACGAGCTGCTCAGTGCTCCAGCTCCCCAGCTGATCTACTCAGTGACCAGGACATCCACACCAGTGCAAAGGCAGTGGCTCCCAGTGCAGCCATCTGCAGTAACACACCAAAACTTAACATCTCTTAAGGAAACAGGTATGAGGAACAGGCCAAGAAAAGGAGAAAGCTCCAGTTGACACAAACACAGCTTGACAATCAGCAACAATGAGAAAGGCAGCAAGACTGCAGAATGTGAAATGACAGATAAGTGGAATTTAGGTGAAGTCCCACACATCTATCCTTCCTCCTGTGTGTGACAGAAGCTCTTTAATGATGTTGTCAGGGCCCCTAGATGGAGTAAAAGTCTCGATGTACACGGCCATTCATCTGTCATCCTTAATTTTACACATGCAATCCTTAAAAATACCCTGCAAATCCAAGACAAAGTAAGAGTTTCAAGGCAAAATAGAGATGAATGAAATGTGGAAAATTAAACTTGGGGAAGATCAGCACCTTTACAAGAGATGCAGTATGATACTCGGGTTGGCTTCATTTATCAGAAATTGAGTTCAACCTCCTGAAATAACACCCACTGAGAGACAGACTCCTTCACTCCCTCATGCCACAGCAATGTCAGTGAGTTCAACAGAGTTACTTCCAATTTACCTCCTGTCAGGAAAGGAGACAGACACCCAACTATCCATCTACTGAAATGCTGAGCATACACTGAACTTCTCCTGGAATTAGCCTACAGGAGTAGGAGCAGGAATTAGCCTGCTCATCAAAGTACCAAAGTGATTGTAAATACCTGGCTAGAAATCCATTGCAGCCAACAAGGATATCATACACATGATTCAGTCTGAATTCAGCCTAGGAATGCCTTAATTCAGCACAATTAAAGCTCTTGTAAAGCTATTGTATCTCATGAACATTAACACCAGGAAGCTGAATGCTCACTTTGTAGAGTCACAGAACTCTATTAATAACAATGCACACTGAGGACAATGTATTATGTGATTTCTTCACACTTATAAAGGCAGGAAATTATTTTTATGGACAACATCTTCTGTTATCACAATTAGCCCCAGTATACCAGATACAGGCTGTACAAAATGTTCCACCAAGATTTACAGAAAATGCTACTAGGTGCAGCTAATGGCTAAAAAATATGAAATAATGGTCAAGCTAAAGCTTCTCTTGAATATTCTGGGTGTTATGAATTTTATCTATATTGTTAGAGGTACACAAATTGACTTTTGATGCAACTTTGAAAACAAATGGACATGGAAAGTAACCACTCGTAGGGAATTACAGGAGAGAATTACAGTAAAAATTTATCAGGTCTCACAGTCTGACCTTCCTTCAGGCTGAAAGGGAATGGGGAAGGGCTGGAGACAGATCAGACTGTCCATGTGAGAGATCACTATTAGGCAGGAAGATGGTGCAGACAGTGTGGTTAAGGTGGAGGGAAGCTGTGTAGTCCCTACTCATTCTCCAGAGCTAAGTGACAGCATCAAAACCAGGACAGGTCAAAAATGCCTCATCAAAAATCTCAACTCAGCAGATGCAGTGGAGAAGGACACGTTGAATGCAATACTGTGACACACAGATAGGGCAAAATACTGCAGCTTATCTTCTCAGGAAAACCATTTTCTGCAAGTGCATGAAGCCTGTCCTTCACTCTCAAAAGAAAACATATAAGGACTGAGTTCATGTGACTCCTCAAGATGTATTGCTTTCAGTCCAGAACTGAGAGGCAATTGAAGATGATAGACTGAAGCTCCCTAGGAACAAAGGACCATGATCACCAAATTCAGGGATACCTGCTCCAAGGAAGACTTCTTACTTTTATTCTCCTTCTTCCAATAATAATGTCGTTAAATGGCAAAAAACCCTAGAATAACAACCAACATGCAGGAGTCACTGTCACACTGCCAATGCACCTGGCACACTATGGAGGTGTTTGTGTGACATCAGGGCAGGCCCAGCAAAATATCCAAACAGGACAGACCAGTACAGCCCAGGGAAAGGGAACAAAGGCTCAACTGTAAGAGAAGTTTTGCCTGAAGTGCTTGGAGCCAAGAGAATAACAGGAAAGGAAAGAGCAGCTAAGAGAATGAGGGTTGCAGAGAAGCTAAAGTAAATGCCACAGATCACAGGAAGCTGAAGGGACAGGGAAATGATAAAAACATAATTAAAAAAAAATAATATTAAAACCATACATACAGTTTTGGGGGAAAAGAACCAGGAGGGTGAAAGAAGAAAAAGCTCTCACATGAAGAAGCAGCATCCCTCAAAAGATACAGTGATCCTGTTATCACCAAGGGATCAGTTTATTTGCACGAGACTGTCTGCATATATTCTGCAATATTTAGACTCTCTAGAAGAGTACTGAGCTAACAGTAATTGGTTTCATTTTGTTTGAAGTGTCCATTAGAAGAACTGATGTGGGACACGTTTGGGTAACAATTCCAAAGCCTGCCAGACCAAAGGTGACTGATGCCTGTTACCAGCAGCAGATGCTCAGAGACACTGGTGGGGAACTGAACAGACCATCCAACCTTAAACCTGCATCAGAAAAGCCATCAGAAACAGCACAGTGAATGGCAGTTATAACAGAGTTCAGGAAGTCAGTAAGAAGAGCTTTGCTGCTATGATCCAATTACAAAGTTCTCTGCATCAAGGCAGGGCTGAGCCACCAGGGTAGCAGAGGGCAGAAGGGAGGTATTCTGGGGACCTGGCCTAGGCTGCACGCCTGCCAGCTTCTGACTGAAATGAAGCCAATCCAGTCATTTTCCTCTGTAAAGGACAAAATAATTCTATCTGATAAACTTCTGCCACTCATTTTTTAGCAGGAACCATTTGGAATCATAGGTATGTTTGAAAACTCAATCTCTAAAAGCAAAAGAAAAATGAGACTTTAAGATACACAGCCTTGTTTGGTTCACTCTTTTTGACATTCATATGAATTTCAAATGTCCACTGATAGTTCTTGTAGGAGACAGACTTGCAGTGGCAGCAGTTAAAAGCAAATACTCTGGGCCATCTGAGATACCACCGTCCCTTGATGCAGTAACAGTCCACTCTGTGCTTACACTGAAGGAAAGGCTCAACAGCAGCTCCTCAATGAACATGCCAAATACACAAGTTACATGTCAGCTAACAGCTATTATGTCTGCCAAGCATATTAACATTTTTTTACAGTTAAAAGGAAAAGAAAATCTGAACTCATTTTCAGGATATTGTGCTGTGAGTGAACACTTCCAGACTAAAATCCTTACGAAGGATTTGTCTGCAGGGAATATGCTAAATCAAGCCCTTTTGAACTTTTGATTAAATAATTGATGCATAATGAAGAATGTATAATATATGCATCCTCTCCCCATAGTTGCCTGGAAACCCATATGGAGCAGTACTAGCAGTTCCAAGAGCATTCAGGCTCTAAGTTGCTGGTAAAGACAAAGGAACAAAAAAGTTTTTAAAATAATTAACTCATCTTTCTTCCCATTATTCAAGTACTGCAGGATACCAGAATTAGTAACTTACACAATGGTATCACGGCTCTTGTAATATGGAGAAGTTTTTGGGGTTTTTTTTCCTAGCTTTATGTGTTGGAGCCATGTGAATAATATCATTTACTATAAGTGAACCATAAAACTCAGCTTCTGTTAAAATAGAAAACAAAGAACACAACTAATATTTCCAGCCTCTATTTTTATGCAATAATAATAATAATAATAATAATAGAGAGATCACAGAATATCCAAGACAGTCAACAGAAAAGAATAAAATAAGAATGGAGGGGTTTTCCCCAAATTATAGGATTTTAAAGCAAATCTCATAGAGGACTGATCACTGAGGGTTTAGAAGAATATGAGAATGCCACGCTCACAATTTCAAGAGGCAGATTGTTTTCCCAGGAAATAATGTTTCAAATTGCAGCCAAGCAGACCTTTTGCACTTCTCAAGTAGGCAGCATTGCTTGTCATTCAGTTGGATTGCTCTGTGACCCAGCCTGAATCTATCTTGTGCTTTATTGCTTCCAAGATGAAATAAAAAACATTATAAAAACCAGCAAGAAGATCAGAGCACTAACCAC
Organism: Ceyx melanurus; assembly: GCA_024611195.1. Taxonomy (NCBI): domain Eukaryota; kingdom Metazoa; phylum Chordata; class Aves; order Coraciiformes; family Alcedinidae; genus Ceyx; species Ceyx melanurus. The sequence goes on from JANHGL010007054.1 coordinate 24,667, forward strand.
AGAAGCCTACAGTGATGAAGGATTAAGTTATTTAATCTAAACAGTTCTGTAATCGTGATAATTTGATAGCTCTGTTTCTCATGGTCACCCTGAGAATAAAAGAATGAAGGGCAAGCACAGAATTGCACAGGGTATACAGTCCTTGAGGACAAAAAGGCAGGATACTGAGCATGAATGCCTCCTGCCCTCTGGCAGGAATCTGCATGGGATTCTAGCACACCGAGGATACCACCATGGAGCACTGCTGGTGCACTCTGTCTCACTTCAGAGAAAACAGAGTCAGAGAAAGAAAGGCTTTATACTGTGATGGCAAGAAGTCTTCTTTAAGTAAAGAGAAGCAGTTTTCACTTCCTAAATCAATTAAGATATACAGATTAAAGATTTGGTGGTTAAATACCAACAGGACAAACTGGAACACTTCTGAATATCCTCCAGCTCTTTGTTTAGGGCACTAGTTTTGCTATGTAAGATCAGCACTTGTCCTGTCATGCAGAAGAGAATACTGAACCTGGATTTGCTGGTGACTTCTTCAGTCACTGGAGGTGGCTGTGACAACAGCACCATTTCCATTGTGGAATCAAGACTTTCATATCCTTTCCTTTGATTACAAGTACCAGACATTGCAACTTTTAATTCTGTGGTGAATGGCATGATGAATGGGACAGGATAAAATACTTGCACAGTCTAGGAAAAAAAACCCCAAACAAATCCTACTAATTGTATTTATGTTTAATTAAATTTTAAAATGTACTTGCCACCCTGATGGAGGCCAGTAGCTCACATAGCCTGTTGTCATTTGATATCTTAATTTTCACTTTATAGGACAAAACCACTTTCAGCAGCTTGCTGTACCATTGCAATACAGATGGAAAAAAAAACAAAACAAACAAAAACCAACAAGTTTAAGGAAAGCATCTAAAAATAGTGTGTCTACAATAATTGCTGTTCATTTTCAGTGGGAAAATATTCTATTTCAGGAGGGTGAGAAATTATTCTAACTTAAAACAAATGTAGAAAGGCAGATCAGAGAGGCACCCAATAGCACGTATGGAAACAAAGCTGACATGCCTCAGCTGTGACCACTTAATCCTTCCTTAGGTAGGAGGAAGAGCAGGATGGAGCAGACTGTCTTGGACATTCACAAGGTCTCCCTCTCAGTCATGGCAGCTGCACTGCCTCTGTTGCAGCAGCTGTACTATGATTTGAATTAAACAGAACAATGATAAAAATCTCACACAGAAGAATACTGAAGGGAGAAACAAAGATATTGACACCCTAAGGTGTTGGGATTAGAAATGATTTGCCAGAGAAACAAACTAGCTTTTTGTCTGCATTAATTAGGCCTCATATTCCTATCACCAGCATGGCTTTAGATTCAAGCTTTCAGCTGCCTGTGATTTATTCCAATCTAGGGAAATCAGCAAAATCTGCTTTTTGCAGCCAGTCGTAGAATAAAAACACATTCAGGAAAGTTCATCAAGGATGGCAGTAGTTTTCCAGCTGTACAGTTCTGTATTAGCGAGTGATGTTTAATTGTATAATTGTTTTGATTATGATAAGTTGTTATGTTCTACTCCTGCTGCCACCAAAGCCCTGAGGGAATTTGCATGCAAACATGACACTTCATCTTGTTTTTCCTGTATAAACAATTGGGTATTAATAAATTCACTGAAAATCAAATATTAAGCTAAACCAACTGCACAATGATCACTGGGAATGACCACAAATTGTGCTTTTTGGTGGTTCCTGAAGACTGCTGAAAGTTGAGAGGTAGATGCAACTGCTGACATGGATCCTTCGTGCCCTGTTTTAGGAAAGCCTATTAGGCTTCTGTGCCTGAATGCTATGGAGAAACAGCTGTAAATCAGCCCTGCCAAGATGGCATTTTCCTGGCAGTAAGGGGAGCTGAGTGGGAGTCTGTATGGCGAGAATGTGGATCAGAGGCTCCAAAACCTGCTCTGAGGCACTGGAGGTGAAGTGAATGACAATATTCTAATATTTGACTTTGCCAGAGCAACACTGGTTCACAGTTTCCAAGTTCTGAGAGATTGTTATAAAAGAAATACTTCCATATGCATAGTGATTTTCCTAAGGTTTTAGAGAATTATCAAAAAGACATAAATTTACAATTCTGAAGACTGTTTCCTAAGTAAAGCAGTCCTCCTCTTGTGAAAATAAAATAGTTCCATGGAGCAATTAATTTGATCAACAGTGCACCATATGTAGTGGTATCCTCTTAAATAGGTAAACTGTCACCTCCTCTGTAATCTTTAGCCAGATAAACTAGTTTCAGGAGAAATGCTGCAAGACAGAATGGCTCTTAGAATATCAAGGCACTTTTGCCCACTGTGCACTGCCTACTTCACCAGTAAAACCCAGCCTGCTGCTGAAGGCTTCAGCAGAACCTCCTTTTGTAGTGAGAGAATTCACAAAGGGAGGCCAGCAGATGAACCTGTGGCTATGTCTGCATTAAAGAGCAGAAACAAACAGTGCATTGTGGTAAGTGGAGCTGCCTGTTCAATGACATCCTGTGACTGTCTATGCTAATGGGCACCTTCAGGTAAAGAAGATGGTGTTAATAAAACCTCTACTCTGCTTTCCTTGGCACAGACACTTCTGGCACTCAAAGCTGCTCTCTGCTTCCATCTTCATATCCCTTCAACCTGTAGCCAAGAGCAGCTCCCTGCAATTTATTAAATTAGCTCTTTAAAAGAGCCCCTAAATATATTCTTTCCAAGCAATTTTTTTTCCTAGTAAGTGTGTGCCAGTGTGCCAGGATGGGGCAGGAGAGTACAGCTGAAAGAAGCCAAGGATGGCTTGAATGACAGGAGGTACAATGCACTGGGAGTGAAGCAGACCTCACTTTGAGCTTTTTCTTTTTATATTTTCCCCTAAATGAAACAGAATCTTTTTTCCCATGTTTTGTTTTGTTTTTTTTCCTCTCCTGAACTTACTACTGTGTGGTGCATAAGGACAATTTCTGCAGGGAAAGCAAAAAGAAATAGATGAGCTAGAAGTCCGATATTAACCATTTCAGGGCAGTGCTTGGTTCAGTGGCTCTATGTTTAGAAGCAGTGACTTGGACGATCATTGCTTGAATGAATGACTTATTTTCCAAGTACTAAGAGAAAGCCATGTGGGAGAGCAGCAGTCTACCAGAAACAAGCAGAATAAAACTGTACTTGATGGTGAAAAGACACACACAATTCAGCCACAGCAACAGGCATTATTCCTGAAGTTGCAGAGAACTTTTTTGGATGATACTTTAAGTTCCTCCTCTGTTTTTTCTTCAGAGGAGGTTGATAAAGTCTTGGTATAAAACTAGCAAATCACTTCTCCTAGGTTATCAATGTCAACCAGAGAAGAACACTGTCCACAAGTGACCTAGCACAAGCTGGCAACTAAAGGCCGCAATGAGAAGCAATAGTTCCACAAAGCAGATCACAGTTAATAGATAAGAGGAACAAAGTTTAACAACTGTATTTTTATCTAGCCAGCCACTCCCAGCAAATCTATTTCACGCTTGAATTTTTTATTTTGCTTTTTATACAGTTATCAAAGCAATTACTGTTAAGAATTTGCTATTGCTGTCAATTTAATTGGACAGTTTTGTCACCTCAGACTATTGTGTTCTGTTACCATGAAAGCAACATGAAAATGTAATCCTCTTAAACATGAAATTTAAAAAAAATAAAATAAACAACTGAATACAACATGATTGTGTATCTTTCAACACATTTTGTCCTGAATGGGAGACACCAGCTGCTGGGCAGGTCCTAAACCCCTCCTGGGTTTTGTGTCTGGCAGACTGCTTATAATGTGATACTAATCCTTTAATTCATACTTCAGCTAAACATATATTAAAAACATGAGAAATGTGCTGCAGAAATATTGAACAACCAGCTCTAAAGCTAATAACCCAATAAATACTTTCCAAAGTCTTTCCCATCGGTGTGCTTGGACAGCATAAGCTAAACATTTCTGTAATGCAGACAGATGTAACCCCAAAACTAGGAACATTCTTAGGGTAGTTAATCTCTATCTGCAGTGAGTATTTCTTAACATACTTACCATTGAGTGTAACACAAGTGTAGTCAAGCTGTCCTTCTAATTTAGATCTAAAGACTAAAAATCCTGTTTTCTCTGCCTGAGTCCTCTCCCTACTGCTACCACCACCAGGAGTTGCCCTGGTTAAGATGTTGTTTTTACCCTGGTGTGGAAAGGTAAAACACATAAATCAGAACCTGCCATTCTAAGTACAGGCATACTGTTTTGGATACTATTATAGATTTTATACATATTTCCCCTTTAAAGTTCATAGCACTACACTGTGCTAATAGAAAGTACAGCTATAAAGGAAGAAAGACTGAGTCTCAGAAGAAACATTTTAAAAATTACTAATTAAGTGGGAAACTTATCAAGAATGAAACCTCGACAGAAGAAGACAGACATGCAGAGATTACAAGCAGGTTCACTCTCTTAGAAGAGATGTCTCTAGCTGGCCTCCTGGAAAAAAAGAAGGCTGACTAGTACTGCACTTACTTTGTTCCCACCCAAAGAGATGAGGACTCGAACCACCATTTCTTCTCATGGAGTTGCTACAAAAACTAATTTGCAGGAATCTGCTGGAACCACAAATGCTATCTTAGAAGAAAACTGGACAATGTAATTAATGAGCTTATTATCATTAAATCTGTGGCCTGCATCATGACCCACCCTTCCACGATTGAAACACTGGCATCTCTGAGTCAAGTTCCTTATATTAACAGGTTATATTTAAAACCTGCCCAGGTACTTTGATTAGTGTCCTTCATGATGCTGGACCAAACAGTCCTGTCTGTGACTGATGTGAAGGACAGGGGAGTGCAGTGGAAAGTTAATAACAATGCTATATGAAAGAAGCTCTGACATACTTACAGTTGCACTTCTTCTGAACAAATCTAAGCTTGCATGCTGTTCGGTAGGTGGACAAACGAATGCGATCCAGATCTTGAGCCCCTAGAGGAACACAGTAAGAGTGACATTTGTATGGAATACGACCTGTGCATTTCTTTGCTAGCAGGGATGCCACAGAACAAAGGGGATACTTGAGCTGACTGTTTAATAATTTTCAAGGCTCTCTCCTTTGCAGGGAGAGTAGAGAGAGGTGAGGAGAAAGAAAGAATGGCAGGAGCTACAGTGCTAAAAGACTTCTGTAAAGGCAGGCAAGGAATAGTCAGCCCACTGTGACTGTCGCTTTGAAGAGCAATCTGGTCAAGCTTCAGGCTAAAAGACACACTGGCCAGGCTCCAACAGCAGTGAAAACCTCAATCTAATTTTAATATTTAACAACAAAGCTCATAACAAATATCTTTGGCTGCCATGCCAGCTCAGAACAAGGCACTGCCAGCAAACCAAATCAGAAACACTATCATGTGGGAGTGAACAGACTGACAGCAGCCTGCAGACGGGGCAGACATCACACAAAGGCCGTGAGGCCTGTCTCCATTTTGCACAGGTACGGTCTCCTCAACGGAGGCCTCAAAGGGTCAGCTCTCTGCTTCACACAAAGCTTGGCCCTGGCTGCTCCAACTTAAAGACCTGGCAACATTTGCAAAGCAGATGTCCAGGAGATGGGTATAAACTGACTGGTAGCTACTGCAGCTCCAGGGGTGGCAGAGAGGGAGCAGGATGGGGAGAGAACCTGGCACAGGCTTTTCAGGCCTCTTCCTGCAGTGCACCACTACTAACACTGCCCAAAAACCTTGAAATGTAGATAAGATTACCATTTAAATCCTTCTCCTTCCTGGCTGGTATGTCTTATGTAAATAACTGTTAACTGAAAGATACAATGTGGCATATGAAATAAAAAGATACTGTCCCCTCTGCCCAGACTCTGCTCTTGTACTGATGGGATTCTCCTGCACCATTTTCCCAGAGCTCCCAGGTACTCCCTTTTAGCAGCTACTCCCTTTTATCTTAAGCTGTTCTTGGAAAAGTAACACCAGGTCCGGAAGGTTTTTTTGTGGGTTTTTTTTTTTTGTGTTTTGTTTTCTGTTTGTTGTTTTTTTTTTCATAATATATTTTATTGTTGTATTGCAGTTTTTGTGAGTTTTGTTTTGGGCGCTTTTTTTCAGCTTTTGACAACTTTTGGAAAATTTCTTCACTAGTAAAGGGGAGGATAACATTTGTAACACTTTCCTTTTTTAATAGGAGTAAAATGAATCTTTTTCCTCATAACTTCAGTGAAAACTACTAATAAAAGCTTCCATTTTTCCTTTATGAACCTCCAGCCTTGTTTAACAAGTCGCAAAGATTCAAAGCAAAGCGAAACTGTGGCTCAAGGAGCTTCCTAGGCTGCAATATTAATCATAAATAAATAAATTCATAGGCAATCATGTTGCTTCTTTCTTTGCTATTTACATACACAGTGGACAGTATTATTTTGATATTATTTTTAGTGCAGGTGTTTTTGCTGATAACTCCCAATTTAATTTTATCATGATTCACATTTTGTCACAGTCAGAAATCCATTTGCAAAATGACTTCTGTAGAGAAGTTACTTCACTTACATGGAGAGTCCTGAAAAACAAGCAGGAAGATGTGCAGGACTGAACATGGAAAATGAGACTCAATTTCTAACTGACCTACATAATTGCCAGAGTCCTCTCCTTCCAAAACCAAGTTGGATGGGGCTCTGAGTAACCTGCTCTAGTGGGAGGTGTCCCTGCCCGTGACAGGGGGAAATGAGACATTTAAGGTCCCCTCCAACCCAAACCATTCTATGATTCTATTGATTCCTTCACCCACTGGCAGTGTTTCTCTTTTTCCTTTCAATATGCTCATTTCATATAACACTCTTTGCAGCTTGCAAAAATAACAAGGGGATCCATTGCAAGCTTTGGTTGCTGCTTTCTAGTATGTGCTGGCATCACAACAGTGTATATTTTTAACCATCCTCATCATATATACCTTAGCACATCTCGTAAGACTAAGGTTTGCCTAGTGATGTGACATGCGATGGTGCATTTTGAGATATAAGACATAATTTAAGCTTTAACCACAGGATTCTGCAGAAGATTATACTGATTACGATACTAATTCACAAAGGTGTATTATTTGGAACTAGAAGGATGCTGCTTCTGAAGCAAAGGAAAAAAAAAACAACCCAAACTTCTTTAAATACAGAGAAAATTACATAGTGGCCCAAAACTAAAGTGAGAGTCAAATCCATCTATTCCTTGTTCAGAAAAAATTCCTACTTAAAATGTCAGAAGAGCTGGATGTTTATTTGCTGCCTCATGTAGTCAAGAACAAGACCCACCTTCTAAAAGTATTGTGGTGTTTTAATCACAGACTTGCAGATGTGACTGCAAGAATCTAAACCACTGGCAAAGTCCTCTTTGTATTATGAATTTTCTTCCTCTAACTTTGGCAGGTTGTGGAGTTTAACTTTTTACCAGAAGCTTATGTCTGTTACAATGTTAAGAAGCTTCAATTTGCCCACACCACCTAGGGTGTGTAGAGCACATGGGTTTTGTTAAACATGGGTCATGTTGACTTGCAGACAGCTGAGGGCACCTGAATGCAACACCAGGATGAGCTTTTGTTTCAGTGCAGCATATTCTTTAGCCACACAGGAATCCAAGAGACACTCAAAATGCAAATAATGGGTATTTCTTTGAGTAAAACACACAGTTTTTCAGTTTTTCCCTCTTTTTACCCAGTTGGAACCCAGTTCTCTGTGCATGTGTAGAAGTAGGAGGAAGGGAGGTGGGGAAATAGAATGTAAGATAAATGAGACTCAAGTAAATATGTCAAAATTCTAAAATCTGAAATTAAAAATAGCAAGACAATAACTATTTGTGTATAGGAAGGGAAAATAGTCCCTCCTCCACCTCCTAATTGTAAATCTTCCCAACACCTCCTTAACTTCTAAAACAACTCAACAGCAAAACAGCCTTCAAAACTGTGGGAAGAAACAATAAATCCTCACTGCAATTCTTAAGCAATTATCTTCCATTTTAGGAATATTTCAAGCTAACTCAAGTTAATGGAAGTTGTGTTATTGACTTTAGCTGATACAAGCTCAAGTCCCCTCTATAATTCTAATTAAAAGTATAGTACATTCTGATAATGGGAAAATGCATCATCCTTTTTTTCTTGATTTACTTTTTTGCTTGGATTTTTTTTTTTTTTTCATTCTGGACAAAGAACAGCCTCTCCCTTCACTGGTTCAAGATGCTGCACATGGGGCAAAAGAAAAATATCCAAGTTACAACAGCAAGCCTGGTGTGATACTGAAATAATTACAGAGCACAACAGAGCTAGTGGATACAGTGGAATGGGACAAGACCATTCTCAGTAGAGAAGTCCTTAATTCAGAGAATTCAGGAGTGCAGATGTAGAGCATTTGGTCAGCCCTGGGCTCACCCCTGGAGAAGGGTCCCAAGCACATTTAATTCACCAGCACGGACCTGGCCTTTCAGTGTGCAGTCACTCAAGTCCCGTAATGTTAATTTTAATCTCCCCTAGAAAATGGGGGAGATGTCCTGTTAGTTTTTTTTTTTTACTGTTTTGCAGGGGACAAATAATAGTAAGCTTAGTAATTACAGACAGAACTTAGGCAAATCTAGTAACAAGGTGACAATCTCAAACTTCATACATAATAGAATCTCCTTGAGAAATGGTGGATTGTTTGTAAGAGAAGTAAGAGATTACTGTCAAGAGAACTGCAGGAATATTGTTGGTATAATACATCCCTGACACACTATTCTGCAGGGAATACAAAACTTCACTAGAGCCTACAAAAATGTGCTGAAGTGGGGTATGACTCCCTGGACTGTCTGGCTGGGATGGGGTGGCCTTTCTTTAGAGCAGCCTGCAGGGTGCTATGTTTTAGATTTGTGGCTATAAAACTGTTGCTAACACACGAAGGTTTTACCTATTGCTGAACTTTGCTTGCACAGCAGCCAGGTCTTTTTGTTCCTACTCTGTGCCCTCCCAGAGTTGGATGGGGTGGGCGAGAGGTTGGAAGGGGACACAGACAAGATAAATGACCCCACCTGGTGAAAAGGATAGTCTATACCATAATAGTGTCATGCTCAACAAAAACAAGAGAAAAAAGGGGTGGGGAGTTTTGTTTTTCAAGGTAGACATTGCTCTGAGACTGGCTGAGCACTGGTCCGCTGGGCCTCAGTCCAAGTGACCCCCCTTGCATCACCTGTTGGGTTTTATTGTCATTTCTTTTGGTCTCTTTCCATCACTTAATCAACTGCCTTTATCTCAAGTCACAGGTTTTCATGCCTTTGCTCTCCCTGGAGGCTGGCTGGGGACTAAGCAAGTGATTGTGTGGGTGCTTAGCAGCTGGCTGGGGTCAACTCACTGCAGATATCCCCACTAAAAGATGGAGTCTTTTGGAGACCTTTATCACTCTTCATTACTACCTGTGCACTGCATCATTTCTATCTCAAGAAACTACCAATTAAAATACTACAATTGCGAAGATCTAATGCAGAAAATCCCTCTCTTCTGCTATTTGGTCAAATCAGCCCATTTTCCTGTAGTTTTGGTTTCACGACATGAAGCCATTAGTGAAATGAAGATATCAGTTACTTGAGGTGGAGAGCTTGCATACATTTTACAGACACTGCACTGCAACTGGCTTGGTCTATCACAGCAAAACGTTTCTAGGAATTACTTACGCATTTCTGCAAACAGCTGCCTTCTCTCTGCCATGGTATTTCCTCTTTTCCCACAGTCTTCAATCATTCTGGAAGACAAAATAATGTGTAAATATTGAGTATTATTCCCAGACTGAATGTATGTACATAAGCATTCGTAATTGACCCGGCAGAACCTCTGAGGTCGACTGGTGCTCCACGTGTATCCAACGGCTTTTGCCAGCCTCTCTGTGGCATGGTTTGCAGAGGAGCTGGTCCCCAAGTTGTCCTCCATTCCCTAGATTCTGCTTTCAAGCATTTATTTCCCCCCTGTCTCTCTCCCAAAGGCAATGTTCAGTTTTTCTGCTTGATGTAACTAACTGACTTACATAACACAAGCTCTGAAATTCATTTTAGGTTTTCTTAAATAAGGAATCTTCAGTTTAAATTATGTAAGAGAAAAGAAATCATAAAAGATTCTGATATAATTTTACAGTTTAGAATAAACGCCTTTCTAGCCAATGCTGTGTGGAGCAGACAAAAAAAACCAACACAATAGCAACTAAATCTCTGCTCCACAATACCCTTTATTTACCCAAGCAAATACATTCCAAATATTCCTTCAAATTCAAGACAGTATGTCTCTGATTAACTGAGTTCCAGTAAAGGCTCAGATGTAGGAATACATTTTCCTTTAGTTTTTAGATATAAAAATCTTCAGAACGTTTTGTAGAGAGCTACTGCTGGATAGAGTACAGAGGAGACAGCTCTCTTCACAGCCAGCATCCACACCATAAAAGACTAAAGCCTTCAGAGTAAAGATAAATATCTTCAGTAGCACTCAAAAAATTGAAACCAGTGCCAGCCTCACCACTTCCTACAGTAATTACTCTAGCAAACCAATATCCCTTCCTCCCTGCTAGGTCTGGTGAGGGCTTCTGACCCGCACTGTAATCTACATCCTTATCTCAACTAGACCATGTGAAGTAGCAATGGGACCACCTGGGATAGAAAGAAGATGCTCTGCAGAGGCCTGAAATCCAATGTATTCCACTGTATCCCATGGCAAACCCACACATGTATATAACAGGAGAGATAAAAGCACTGGCTGCTGCAGTCTACCATCAGCAAAGGACTCGGGAGAGAAAAGCAGTTTCCTTTTATTCCTTGGAGAAAGGAAGGTAATCATGTACTAGGCGATTTGTTGTGTGGGGTTTTTCTTTTCAAAATGCATTGTTCAGATGAAGTGCTGGTACATTATAATTGCCTTTTCCAAATAGCTTATTCAATTCTCAGAGTTCTGCTAAAGGCTAGGCTGAGGTGCTCTGGTCTGTGGTGGATGTTTTGTGATGTGAGCAGCAGTCCCACGAGGAAGGGGACGCAGGGCTTGGATGCAGCCTGTTTGCAGGGATGGTCATGTTCACCTGTATGGAATGATAGAGATGTGTGGAGCATGGCATTAAACCTGAGCTAATATAATCTGCTTTTCTGCAGAGATGACAGCTTTCAGCATGGTGCTTTACAGAAGTGGCCACACAGCCTCTGATCCGGAGGCAGCTGGAGCTGGTGTCTTGCTGGCTTAGAGGTGTCAGGGAAGACTCACATCTCCCTGCAAAACAAGATATACCTCAAGATACACCAGACTCAACCTGCATCCTAATTAGTACTATCTCTGTACCTAGATAAGCTTTAAACCTCTGCCCATAAAAGATGAAAACCTGTGTAATCTCACTAACGCCAGCTTGAGTTCCCCACTCCCTTCTGTTTCTAATTGAACTCGTAGTAGGAGACAAATTTGCCATGATAAATGAACAGATCTTGTAGGAATGGTGGGTTAATAAAGCCCTTTTGAAAAGACAGCACTTTCTACCAGGCAGGGCAGTTGAGTGACTACTTCAGAGCAAACACAATTTTTAATTAACTTTTTTTATTAATTAAAATGACCATTATCATTTTCTCTGACTTCTTCTGTATTCAGAATTATTCTACAATGTGCAACTGTTTTTCAGACTACATACTGATCATATTAATTGACTGAGATTGGGTTATTTAGATTTTGGCACAAGGATGACAGAATTTTCTATCAGTTTCTTGATACATCTTACAGATTTTCCTCCACTTATTAATTTGTTGTGTTCATTCCCCCAGTGTTCTCTAACATTAATGAAATAGTCACTGGTCTCACATTGATTGTAGGAAACTACTGAAAACAAAAGGGTACAATGTTATCCTCCCTTCCTTCATAAAGCTTTTTGGATAAAAACATTCAATAGCTACTGCTTTTAAATATTTACAGCACATCCACTGGAACCTGGCTCACCAGTGACCTTATTCACCATGCAGAAATTTTTTTCAGTCAAAATTAATTAAAAAAAGGTATTTTTCAAATAATGCAAATTGTCCAGCAAGTCCTCCAATTCCTCCAGAGAGTCTGTTCCTGAAGTGTCCTTTCAAGGGGTAAAAATCATTAACCAGTTTTCCCTTCTGTGCAATTCATCCTCCCTTATTTTTATTGATGTTTATATCTCCTTATATAAAATGTTCCCTGGACCTGATCATCATTTTTCAGAATGTCCCATTATCTACTGAAACTGAATCACCCTTTTCACTGGTGGGGCTTAGGGGATTACCAGGCCTGACAAATAACTTTATATTTATACATACAAAACTCAGGCTTCCTTGGAGAGTGAAGAAACTTAGTATTTATACTTTTAAGACTCGCACTGGGCTAGATATTTTTGCCTTCATCCCAAATGCCAATCCTAAAATCCTCTGCAACAGGGTAAATGCCATTAAGGTAAAGAGAACATGAGCAGTGTCAGTGTTTTCAGATAGGTATATTCAATCCCTCCTTTGCAAGTTTTCCTGATAGAAGAAAAATGAGAGATGATCTTGTTATTTATGAGTTGCCATTGAGAGGAATTAGCCTGGGATGCACTCAGCTCAGTCCCTGGGGCTGGCTGTGAGAGTAACTGACTGCAGTCGTGTTCCAACATTTCTCATTTTGTTTATAACGTGTCAAGTCACAGAAACAACAACAAAGTACTATTTGTTCTACAGGTGAAAAAAGGAAATCACCAAGTGAACTTTAAGCCCTTTCCATAACAGAATAAATGATCAGAGACATAATTCTGAAAAATGGTAATTCATGTACACTCTTCCATAGTAGAGACTAGATTATATTTGTCTTCTATTGATTCCTTCCACTATCTTTTTCCCTTCTTTTCTTTTTTCCCCAGGAAACAGCTCCTTCACTGTAGGCAGGGAGAACACCTACTGTGCCTCTAATTAAAATTCCTGTCACAGGCTAATTAGTAAGGTGCCAATTAGCAAGGTATTAAGGCTTCAATATATTACAGACATTCCAGAGCAGAAATCATTCCAAGCTAAGGTTTCCATCCTCTAAAAAAGACACCGTGAATGCTTCATTTCTACCATCTTTTGAAGCTGAAAACTTTTTACGTTAGTAGGGCTTGACGGAAAATAGCAAATAAAGAAATAATTCAGTTGAATTTGAATGCCTTTGATTACAATTTCATATTCATTCTTATCATGTATCAGAAGCACAGTTGGTCTATTTTTTTTTTAATATACTTTATTTGTTTATAAAATCTGGGGAGGGAATATAGGTAAGAATTAAATGCCTCATTTTTCTTTCCTTTGCTGTTGTGCTACTTTGATTTATGAGTACTGTAAAAATCTCTCTCAAACATAAATGTTTCTCTTGTTTTAGTTTTTATAGGGTAAATAGTGTATTTTATTAACCCCCAATTCAGGTAATCCATCTTGTAATTAGTACATTGCTATTTCCTGAGCTATGCCTGGCAAAAGCAATGCTTGCCACAATTAAATAATTCCAAAAAAGCCATCAAATGAAGTAATTAGTGGGATACCTGGGAAGGGAACTCCCCTCTGACAGTTCCCAGGAGACTGTCCAAAATTCCCAACCTGACACACACGTGCACAACACAGTTTGACAGCTCTGAGAAAAGCCACCCCATTCCACACACACCAGTGAGGAACATCGTCTGCTGGCATTAATTGTGGCATGAAGAGTTTTATCAAGTCCCACGTGATGGCTGTGACACAGACAAAAGAGGCTTAGAATCCTGACCAGTGACACTCCTAATGGTCTTTCAGGCTGGATAAAGTTGCTTTTTCCAGCACATCAGGCACAGGGGAGAAGGAGAAACACTTGTGGTTGCCCAAGACTTGTCCAGTTCTGCTCACTGCAGCTCTAAAGCACTTGGGATTGTTCTGGGATGCAACTTCTAGGTGGAAGTTTTGCTCCAGAAGGCTGGTAAAGCCGACAGTATAGACTTGAGATCACTTTTTTTTTTTTTTTTTGGTAGAATATACCAGCCATGCTCCAGCACCCTTCACCTGAGCAGTCTGGGGCTCCCCAGAGAGGAAATCTTCAACTCTTGCTATAAACAGATACTTCTTTTCTTCCATGAAAAGTCAAGCGTTCAATATTTGCTTTGGTATCTCTGGGATTTGGACGCATTAGGATGCAGACAAATGTGCTCGTTCCTGGGTGTCTATTTTTCATGCTGTTGACACATCAGAAGCTGTTTTCTATGCAGCTGGTCAATATTTAAACCCAGCTTTGAGCAGACAGCAGTAACATTTTTCAGCAGCACAGGCTTCGTGCCTGCCATTGCTGGAGGTAGCTTAATCAAAACGTGCTGCATGCATAACAAACAAACTGCTCTTTCCAGGATTTACCAGCATCAGAAATTCTGATTTATCAAAAAGCCTGCTGGGGTCTAGCTTACACTTACTTGATAAGGAACTCAAAGGCTGTAGTCAACAGCTAGGTTTGGAGTGCTGTTCATGAGGATTCCAAGCAATACAAGTGGGAAGAGCTGCTGTAGATTTTCCTTCTTCTCCCATTTTCTCCAGATTCAGCCTTGCTAGTCAGATGCTGCTCAGTTAACTGCAGCAGAGCTTTGGCTGCTTATTGCAAAGAAAAGTTGGACTGGAGAACAGGGAGTTAAAAGGGACAGCAAGTGCTAACTAAACCCCTATTTGCAAAGTCACCAAATTCAGCAATCCTTGCAGTTAGTAACAAGAATCAAGAAAGGCCATTTCAGAGCCCCTTCCCTTTAATGGATTTATTGGTGCCTAACGACTGTCTTGTTCCACATCTTTTAATGAAGCAGGTCCCTAGTAGGTCTCTCTCAGCTTTACATTCCAGGACTAATCTTTGGCACTACAACATTTTTCAGTGCTCTTTCCTGAGGGTAGGTATAATTGCATTGCACTTACAATGCTTGTTTGTATTTTATCTAGATGAGCTTTTTACAGTGAAGAAGGAAAATAAAAGCTATTGCTAAGCTCATCTCCAACATGAGCTTTAGTAAGTCTGTCTCTTCTTATTTTTGTCCTATTTTTCAATTTTAATATTACAAAAAAAATAAATCAATCTCTTGATTGATGACTTTAGAAAAAAAAAAAGTATTTTGTTTTTAAGAAATATTTTTCCAGCAAGTTTTTCATCAGTTCCCCTTTTGGGAGCTCTGTTTCCTTAGTAGAAAACTGAACTGTCAAAAACACCCCATAAGACATCCACTGCAACTCATTTTCATAACATTCAGTCTTCAAGGAAGTCTGAACACTATGCAAATCTGACCTGTGGGGTCTACAAATCAAATTATGAAGGGGTTCATCACTGAAGAAAAAAGGGCAATTTGAAGTCAGAAAAAAAAATAGAGTCAAAATAGACTAATAACCTATTTAATACTGTACAGAATCAGAACTTTAAAAGAGGATGCTATGACTGTTTGGCTTCATGGAACAAAGGAACCACCAGGCATTCTCCATGTGCACTAGGCATTGTCCAATTTAGGACTTCAAAATGTTATTAACTAGGCCAAAGTATATCCCAAAATCTTTTGATTTTCTGCTTTTCGGGGGTGCATGTAGAGTATAATTTTTAGCTTTTTCTCTGAACACAAAAGAGGATTTCTTTTAGAGAATATTACTACTGAAGACATGAAAGACAGGTAAGAAAACCAGTACTTGAGACTTACAGTGTATATGTGAAACTTTAAAAACTATCAAAGAAGAGTTGCTTAGATATATTATTCCAACCATGCTCTTTGAGAGTCAGTATTCCTGACACATAATCTATTGGACAAAACATGGAAAGAAAGCAGATGTTCAGAGTTTAAAATAAGTTTGACACCCTTTGACAGTAGAAAGCTATCCAATAAAATAATTTTGGTCTATCCAAGAAACTTTTCTCCAGTGTTTCATTGCCATCACATCTGATAAACAGTAGGGATTGATTTTAGCTAACTCGTAGAGAGTTAAATACAGCATTTCAAAATTAAAGTCAAAAGCTATTTTATAATGCTATTTTGTCTAAGGTTTATTAAATATTTTAAAACAAATAAAGCAGATATCGATTTCCTTTACACATATGTATGGTGTTTCAGAGCCTTAGTTCAGCTGATGGGTAGTTAGAAATAGCCTCTACTACCAGTAATTTTTTGTTGTTGTTCTTACCTTCAAAACACACTCTGGAAAAAGAAGATAACCCCAACAGTCAAACACAAAAGTTGATATACAATGCCAAATCTGCTTGTCTGATGTGTTCATCTTTTAATGGACTGTTGCCATGCCCTCATCATGGAGCTGGATTTCACTCAAACATCAGTTTTTCCTTCAGTATATGTATTTTTTTAAAACTATTTTTCTGAAACACAAGATCAATGAAGTATTGATCAACTTTAAATGCTCACATTTGCAGTTCTTCTTTCAGTTGGCTGGGCAAGGAATAATTCACAGGGCAAACCAAAATGAAATTTGAGGGATAAAAAGTTGTAAGGACTTCATTACAGGAAACATGTAACTGATACTTATAATTTGGAACTCTGGTCTTCATTCAGGTCTTTTCATTTGCCATTCTAGAGACACAAAGGCAGTTGCAGGATTTCACATATAATTAAATTCCTACTTAGTCAAAAGGATTTTTTAGTTCTTGTGCTGCCATAATTAAACTGAAACTCATTTGAGTAAGCTGTCAGTGATACCATTGTGTTGGGAAGCATTTCCTGGCTTCTGTCAATTTTAATAATACAAGTTGTCAGTTTTTGTAAACAGGGATTAGATGATTATTTGCTGTAGGACAGTAGGTACTTTAATCTCCTTACATTTATAAACACATCTCAATAAACCAAAGGGTAGCTGTGCGAGAAGTTACACTCCTAGGCAGTTGAAATTACCAAGGTCCTTTGTGTGTGCTGTGAAAATCTTTCACTAAAAGTATTGTTGGGTAGTCAAACTAATTAGTTAATAGGAGGCTGCTGGCTTTTGCCACTTTACCTGATCAAAGGTTTTGGCATCCAAACAATGAAAGGAATAGTCATTGATTCAGAGAAGCTGAAAAAACCTTATCAGCTAAATGGACTTTTCCATTATTCATCCAACAAGCAAGAAGAATTTAAACTTTTTCATCTTTATACCTGAAATAGACCCCTTTGGCCTTTTTTCACTTTTTAATAGGAAATACTAGAACAAATATATTCACAAAAACACAGCCAGGATTATATCTAAACAATGCAGCTAAATACAATAATCTTAAAAAAAAAAATCCCATGGAAATCCAACTCTCTCCAGATTTAATTGGAGGAAAGGCAGAAAACAAATCACAAATGAAAGAATGATGAGGCATTGATTAAACTGTTCACATACGTTCTTTTGTACTGGTAGCTGCTAATTTGTCTTGAAGTTCAGTGAGATGAGGCACTGGGACAGCAGAATGGCACTAGGATGGGAATGAACGAATTTATGAGCATATTTGGATTAAGTGTACCTTCTGAGACAAAAAAATCTTTGATTACTGAGTCTGTATGAATCTCATGCAGAGAGAAATCAGATCCTTAATGCAAGTAAGAGCAGCCTACAGGCTGATCTAATTAATACCCGAAGAAGGCATTTTTAGCAACTAGATGTCAGGGAATAAAGAAATGGGAGAACTTCTATTTTTTCACCTGGCTATATCCCTTCTATGACTGGCCTGACGACTCGGGTAAAAGTGGTAACAACTTGATCATTTTGGTTGCATTTAGCTGCAGACTCTTTTAAGGCAGATGCCAACTTGTTCCCTTTCATTCTGTTTTCAAGCATGAGATCACACTGAAAGGCACACAGCTAAATTTGGGGCGGGAAAACAAGTTCCACATGCATTGTTAAAATGACTTCACTCGGCAGCCTTAGCCATAATAGTTCAGTCCTCGAGATATTCAGTTAAAACACAAATTAACCCAAAGTCAGAATGATTCAAATCAGTGTCTGTATATTCTCATCTCACAACTGCCTGTTGCATACTCACAAGTAACCACACAGCCAGGACAGCAACGCAGTCATTGTACCCACTGAAACAGAACAGGTAGGCTGGTGGTACCATGTGGTAACAGGAGAAACAGAAATTTAAAAAGCCAAGCAGTGACATGGCTAAATGTGCAAAAATTAAGTGAGAAGAAATAACAGCCTGATACAAACATTTCTGAGTCTTCTAATGGTGAATACACACAAAAGGCAAACTCAAAAGGCAAACTCCTCTAGAGGGGCTCCAGTTCAACGAAAAGTTTCTTTAATCTGTCCTTGTTCTGCAAAGCCTTTATACACATGCTGGACTCAAAGCATATGCCTGAATTCCATTGTGCTGACCAAGTGCTTAGCTAAAGAGGACCAGACTGCTGAACTAGGCTCAAAGGTTTTTCTGTTTAGCCCTTAAACGTCCAACAAAAAGGGCAGTGTAAAAGAGAATGTACTTGGAAATGGCACTTAAGGAGGAGTCAGATTATCTGCCAATACAAGATCAGCTTTGGTTACTTGCACAGATGTATCTGACAGATAACACACCCCTCCACATTGTGGATGTGATGTGGAAGTTTGCAGAGTACTGAGGTCACTTGGGGAGCAAAAGGAATTAAAGAATTAAGAAGAAAGTCAGGAGATTCTTGTAAAAAAAGTGAACTGCAAAGAGAATTACATTTTATGTCAGTTCATCCACAATTGGTTATTCCTCCAGTATTCCAACACAGAAGGTTAGCATAGGTTTTCAGTTTACAAAACTGTCTTTAATGAAAATTTAAGTCTCCTATTGCTGGACTGTTCTTGTACAATATTACCATACTCTTCCACATTAGTCTAGTTAATTAATTTCCGTGATTAATAAGGTGCAGTTATTTATTAGGAATGGGAATTTTTGCAATGCTGTCCATTTAAGCCAGGCATCTTATGTTCTCACTACAACATCATAATGTTAGATATAAGGCTGTGAAGGGCTGCAATAACTTAAAACAATTAAAGGGAAAAAACATCCCCTTATTTCAACAGGTAAAGGATGACAGGAAATGAAAGCAAATGCAAACAAAAAAAAATGGACAGCTTGATATGCACTATCAGCTAGTCTATTTTCTCAAATAAAAACCCTAATATACCAAAGTACTTTTAACCTAATTAAAACCTGACATTATTTTATTAGGGGTTATCATCATTACAATCATGTACAGAAGAAAATGAAATACAATATAATTACATAGCAAATAGTCTCTTGCACTAAGCCAGCACTGGAAGCTAATGCTTGAAAGATTGAATGCCAAGATAATGGCTGGTGCTGTTTGTGAATGGACACAGGAGAAACGGGCTGCTCCACAGGAATCCACTGAGCCTGGTCTTTCAGATATGCACAGTACCTCTAACTCTGGTTGGACCCTGCTAAACTTGAGTTACTGGTGTGTATGAAAAACATGCTCGAAGAGGAACATTTTTAATGACACTGTATTAATTATATTGTAAAAGAACATTTAGGTTATAAAAATCCCTCCGATGCAGCATAAGCATTTCAACTGGTAGAAATATGCTTGCAAGCACACTTTTGGCTGGAGAAATGTCAGTGTCCTAAATCTACCTTTCCCAGGGCGAGGAGAGAATGTGAAGAACGCCAAAGGGAGTACAGGAAAGCCCAGCAGAAGCACAGCTAATCAAATCGGCAGCTAGGGTTGCAAACATTCCTGAGGTTCTTTGAAATCCCCCACCAGTTGTTACTAGAGATTTTTGTTCATGTAAAATGAAATAGATACCTTCTTAGAAATACCCATCTAAGGGTAGGCAAGGCAGAAGACACACTCCTACTTAAGCATTGCTCTAGGATGCACAGAGTGCACCAGTTTCTGTGGAAAAATGACTTTTGTAACATTAGCAGCAAATTACAAGAGGTGCCAAAACAGTCAAGCCACGGTCACACAGCACTGGATCTCTGTTATGTGCTTCTCTCATCTTTCACAAAAAACAATTTTTCAGGATCTCCTTACTTTGCAAAGATCTCATTTTCCTTCCATTTCCACTGAGGTCTATTATCCTACATATATTTTGTACAAAACAAACACATTTTAATGCAGACAAAGCCATAAAGGAAGACAAAGGCTTTACGTGTTGTGTGTCTCCCATTGCCAGGAAGAATGAATGTTCTCAAGCCAACATTTTCACCTGGAAGGACAGTTTTTTACCCTGGTAGAACTGCTATGGACTTCAGTGAGGCTATTCAATGACTGAATAAGGACTTTCTTGTCCTTATGTCATGGTTACATTCAATAGAAGGGTTTTTTTTAGAGATCACACAACAGAGCAGTTCTAGAGGCATAGAAAGCTGCCTCCAGCAGCTTGCAAGGCACAGAATCATGTAATCATTTAGGTTGGAAAACACCCTTAAGAGCATTGAGTCCAACCATGAGCCCAATACTGACCACCACTAAGCCATGTCCCCAGGTGTCACATCTACACATCTTTTGAACACCTCCAGGGATGGTGATTCCACCACTTCCCTGGGAAGCCTGTTCTAGGGCTTGACAATCCTTTCACTGAAGACATTTTTCCTAGTATCCAACCTAATCCTCTGGTGCAATTTGAGCCCATTTCCGCTTGTCTACCTGTTGTGACTTGGGAAACAGACCAACCCCACCTTACTACAGCCTCCATTCATGGAGTTGTAGAGAGTGAGAGGTCTCCCCTCAGCCTCCTTTTCTCCAGCTAAACAACTCCAGTTCCCTCAGACACTCCTCGTAAGATTGGTGAGAGAGTGCCAATGCAAACTGTCACTAACCAATCTGTATGTGAAAAAATGCTTTGGTTCTGAGCACATAGAACACTGGATACTTTCAGTATCAGGGGCTGATCACTCATAACCATGTACCACAGCAGCCCTGAAGCTGCACTCCAGCCAGAGCTGCCAGAGTATTTGTGGCTTCTGCAGGGGCACTGTAAATTCTGCTGCAAGAACAAGAGGATTACATGAATCCTCTGCAGTAACCTATCTTGATTTCCCACACAAGAGCTTGCCTTTCTGCTTCATCTCTCCTACTGTTGCATGCACGTTTCTTTGTATCCAGGAGATCCAACTTTGGAAGGGCTGGAACTGATCAGGACAGTGCAGAAAGCCCAACATCACAACTGCAAATCCTTCACAAGCATCACCTGAAGGACTCAAAATACCCCAGTACACGAAGGACCCAAAATACCCCAGTCTAGCTCAGCTTTTCATCTCTGTAAGTTTCATTTCCAAACCCTGGAGAGACAAAGGGTCATTCTGCCTTCTCCATCCATTGCTTACTGAACTCAGGTTATTAGTTAACTCTATTTCAGCTCTTCTAATACCTTCATTTCACTATAGATGCCCAGAGGCAAAGGGTACATAGGAATCAGAGGTGTGAATTCATTTCCAGAGGCACTCAAAGCAGATTTAACAAAATCTGTTGGGTAAATATTTAGCTGCAGGCCTGGTAGTGGAGGTGTGGGTTTATAATACAAATGAGTTGAAAAGGGGACTTCAAAGAGACAGTCTTTTTCTCCACTTGCTTACAGTTTCATTTATTTTATTTACAACTTTACTATTCAATCCCATCTGTATAGCAGCCAGAGAGGACAAATACCTTTGCTTGGAACTGACTTAGATGCTAGCGAGTTGAAATATTTGGCAAAGAAAGGCCTTTTGGTGGTGGTTTTTGCATACACCTCATTTTTCTGCAGCTGAGGAGAAGCACTGAAAGTATTTCCACTGACAATCTCCATTGCCAGGAGATTCGTTTGTATCAGGTGCCAGTCATTCCTCACTATATCAGCAACAGGCTATTTAAGGTCGTACCATCTAATGCACAATATCAAAGGCATTTGACTCAGGTAGAAAAATACTACAGGGTAGCACTTCTGGAGATAGCCTTTGTGTGTCAGTTGTATGAGCTGGCTATGTCAGCAGGGCTTCCAGAGCAGAAGCCCTGAAGGGCTCATGAGAAGCCCAGGTGGAGCAGATCCTGGTCCAGAAGAAGACAGGGTGAGGAAGATCCTACTCCAAAGTAGGAGCAAACCTGGAAGCCTTTCAATACTGAGAGAGTCACTCTGTGAAGATTTTAACATAGCAGCCATGGAGCTATAAATAACTTGAAGCATTAATAAGGTCAAAATAAGGAGGGCAAAAAACCCATAACAGGATCCCTTTAAACTTTATTTTCATCTAAGATCTCACAATAGAAGGAAAATCAATATGCATTTTTGATAATCGTGTTAGCTATATAAGAAAAATACTCAAGGTTGAAACACAAATAGCTACATTTCAGCAGATCATTTGGAATGAGCTGCTGAAATTGTACTGACTGAAATGGTGTCACTGACTTGAGGAGGAGACTAGAAATGATTAAAAAGCTTTAGAATTTTGTAAGACTATAAATTTATAAAACTGTAGAAACACATACACATAAAAATGATAAACTAAAGCACTTAAAAAAAATAAAGAAATAGAGAATCAACGTTTTTAAGCCCCTGGGAGTTGCTGCATCTGCCAGCAGCAGTTCATGACATCAGCTTAATTCTTGAACAGTGCCAAAAACTCAGATCCCAGAACAGTTTGACGTGAGCAACTGTGAAGAAGAAGAGTGCTGAAAACCAAATAATCCAGTGCTTCACATGTGAATGCTTGCTGTTCACCTCTAAAATCTCAACAGAAAAGCTAGGTACTCATGTTTTGGGTTTGGTTTTTGTTTTCGGGTTTTTTTTTTAAGGCACCTTATCAGACCTGAATAATGTATCTGCAAGGATCTAAAAGACACATCCCATAATCTTTGTTCTGACTTCTCCATTTCAGATATGACAAAGGATTAGAAAATAACCCAGTACAATACTGTCTCAAATGTCCACAGAAAGGATGTTCCCATTCTCCTCACGCACACCAAACAAACAGAGATCACATCTGCACACATTTGGTTATGCCAGGATAAAATCGAGTTTGTTTATATTTGTTTCCCTAGTATTGCAAACACTGACTGACAAACAGGTAACACCTGAACGTATATGGAATAGTCAACCTTTTAAAATTAAACTTTTAAGCTTCCTACCAGCAACAGCTACTGAGATTAATCGTTTCTGGTATATCCTTATCCATGAAAAAGATTGCTACACAGATTTTCTGCCATTTCAGGCAAGACCATTTCTGTCCCGATACAAAGGTATTTTACTTGTTCTTGAAGTCATGAATCTATCTGCAACAAATGAAAACTTCAGTAAGTGCATCAGTTTACACTGATATTTTTTGGGGAAAAAAAACAGATTTGGAATGAAAGAGACTTTAGCTTATATGTCTCATCCTTTTTACAGAGTGACTTCAAAAAAAAGAAAGAGATCTTTTTTTCTTATTTCTTGGTGTTCTCTTGTATTCCAGGCAGGTTATCGTGTGGGAAAGTAAATGTTTGTTCCTTAAAATAAAGGTTTTTGTATTTTTCAAGGGCTGGGCCAAAGTTTTGCCCTGAAGAATGAAGAGCAGACACTTAGGGACATTTGCGTTTGAGGGCTCCTTGCCAGAGTTACTATGAGCACCGGAGAAAAATATTGTGGCAAATTTCTCTTGGCTGGAACAAACACTGCAAATTTTATTTTGAAAACACAGCATCCTGGTACAAAGACCTGCTGCTCCCTTAAGGACGTCCACTGTAAAATCAACAGTAAAACTCCATTTCTTGGAGGCCCTTGGGCAATCTCCCTCAGGATCAAGACAGGCCTGACACTGCTCCCTGCGCCTCAGACCACACAGGGAAAGGGCAAAACTAATATCTGTCCCTGGGAACAAACACGTTTACAAGTCAGAAGACATTTACTCTGAGTATTGCTACGGCTTAGCTCGCTGCACACCTACTCCCCTGAGTTGATAACCAAGGTGTTGCTTTAAGCTGCTGTTAACAATGAACTTTCACAGATGCAGCCTGCCCACTGCCTTACGGAATATGGCTTGCACTGAACTGCAAAGCATCAGGAAATAAGTCTGAAATTTCTCCTTTGAACACTGGGAGTTGAAACCTGTTGAAAACCACCCCAGAGTTTTCTGCTGCAGCCCTGTCAAGTGAAACCCTTTCACTGGGGAGCTGCAGTCCCAGGCTGAGGTATGCAGCAATGCTGGGCCTGCACCGAGCAGCGCTCCTCTGCTGCTGGAGCCAGGTCCTTCCAAGAGGGTGTCAGACCTCAAGTGGCTCCTTTCCAGCTTTTTCCATTTAGGAATAGAAAGGGTGCATATGACTGCATGAAAAAAAGTAAAAGCTCTCTATCTTCTATATAAAACCCAGAGTTTAATGCCCGGTCCACTTAAATCAATGGAAAGGCTTTCATTGGCTTACACTGACTTCCATGACAACAGAGTCCATTTTGCCAGGATTTTACCTATGTTTAATTTTAGCCATAATGGCTTGTCTTTTCAAAAGTAACCTGTGATTAAGATACCTCAGTCTGGATAGGTTGTAAGATTTCCATTAGCCACATGCCTTTCACAAAAGAGTTCTCATTCCACCTCCAAACTAAAACTGGGCAATGAAAAGAAACATAATATTTTGAAAGCAGAGTCTAGTCTGTACGTCTGTCTATTTTCTAGTGTGGCAGTGTTAAAATTAGAATGTTGCAAGGTTAAATTGTAATGTGAACAGATCCACAATCAAGGAGGAACCAAGACAACGTAACAGCAACATCAGAAATAACAACTGATAAGCAACGAGTGATGGCAACGTTTGGATCAACACTCACTTCTGGTTTTTAATTGCCATAAGATTCTCCATGAAAAAGGTGGCATTTGTTATAAACAACACAATCTTGTTCATCCTTAAGTGGTAGATGTGAAA
Organism: Ceyx melanurus; assembly: GCA_024611195.1. NCBI lineage: Eukaryota > Metazoa > Chordata > Aves > Coraciiformes > Alcedinidae > Ceyx > Ceyx melanurus. The sequence goes on from JANHGL010007054.1 coordinate 49,469, forward strand.
TATTCACTGATGGGAGATTTTATGCATCATCATATCAGTTCATTTTTTCCGCATCTTTATCCACTTTAGATAATTTTGGATTTAAAATTATATGTTGTTTTACAAAGATAGGAAATTAACCTAATGACCTTGGTATAATAATTTCAGTCACTGATTCCAATAAAAGTAATCTATAGTATAGCTGTCCAGAATTTTGATAGGAAAAGTCTAACTACCAAACAGTAAAAAGAGAGGATGAAAAAGCACAGAAATTGCATGGAATGCTCCCATAAGAGAGAGGTTTAAAATATTGGCTATTTTTATGCAATAAATCACAGTGGGGGGAAAAAAAGTTATTTTACAATGCAGCATAACCACTTAAACTCTTCTTTCTGGACTGCAGGTGTTTTCACATACTAATTTTTCATCTGATACAACAGGACTCTAATTAGCAGTAGCTGACATGGTCCTCTGCCCTTTGCAAGGACCTTCAAAAGCCAGATGGAATATGTTGAAGACAGAAGAGTTACTGTTTGTTCTGCCTCCAGCACACCAGTGGGACCTTTCTGTTCACATCTGTCCAGCTGCAATGGAAGGCAAGATGGATTACCATATTCCCAGGTAGAATGCATTTCAGCCCTGGTATGACTTCCCAAAAAAGATCACATTTTCCAAAACTGGAGTGGGATTTCAGATTTGAACTATTACTTTCCAGCAGTTACAACTGCACAGTATTAATGTCCTGGGGCAACTGATCAGAATTATCATTATGATTACATATTTTCTCATGTGGTAGCACTTAAATTCAAATACACTGTGTAGAGGATTTTGTTTCTATTAGAAATTGCAATTTACACATAAAAGTTCTGTGTTATGGACAAGGGCAAGATATTTAAAGCAAACAGAAAATGTAATTTATTTTTTTTTTTTACAAAGTGTTGACATCATTGCAATGTTGTCCTTATGCTGTTTACAACTTTATATGACCCTGGCTTTTGGTCAGAATGTAAAATATGGAGTCGTGATCTTAGTAAATAGGAACTTTCTGTGCCTCATCTCACTAGTTTGAGATCTGTAGCTCTTCTCTACGTTGGCAAATCACACCCCAAATGTAGCAAACTTTTCTGAGTTCTGGAAGACTGATGATTAAACCTCTTACTTCCTAGACTTTAGGGAGACAAATGGGAACAGAATGGCCTGGCTAAATTTTAACTTGGCTTTCTGGAAGGATTTCTTTCAACTTCACACTAAACTTAAGGGCCTGGGATGTTCTGCTGTTCAAGTTATTTCTGTGCTGCAAGATCTATTTCTGCACCTACCTGATACATTCTCTGCCTTACAAAAAAAGACTCCTGCAATTTTGGTAGTTTTAAACCAGTTCTCTCCACACAGCTCAGTTAAATGTTCTGAAATGTGCTCCTTGTTTAACTGAGAGGGAGCAGAAAGCAGGTTGAAAAAAAAGCCCTGCAAAGAACATGCTTCAGCGTTGGCCACGCATAGTCCCGTGTGTCGTCACAATTTCTCCTGCAAGGAAGAGCCCCCTCCTTCAGCTTCTGACTTAGAACTCTTATTTCTCTTGTAAAAAGTGGTAGTTTAGTGTGTATTCATCATTAGTCCAGGTATTTAAAGAAGGTGGAAGTGAATAATATTTTTTTCCCTGATGACAGCTAGAAGTCTGTTCCACTTAGCAAAGCCTGTAACCAGTTAAGACCCAGCAGAAGCCTAAGCTGGTGCTGCTCCAGCCCATGAGACTCTGCCTCACTCCTGTGCCCAGCCCAGCCTGATTGCTGGTTAAAGGCACAAGGTTTCCTGTTGCAGCCAGCTTTTGTCTGCTTTAAAACCTTTAGAAGGTCCTTAGTGCCAGAATAATTACATTTAGGCTTTTAAAAATCAAAACCTGACCCAAAATGAATAATTATTTCATTCTGCTTTTAGTCTTTTAGGTTATTTATGTGATTTACAGATTTTTACATTGCCAACTGGGAGGAAAAAGAGCTTCTAATGGCTAGCTTAGAACATCCTCCTTCTTCAGCTTCTAATTATGGCTCAGGATTACTCCATTTTCCTGCATTTTATACATCACTGCAATAAAATCACTCTGAAAAGGAGACTCAGCACTGAGGTGCAGCACAACATGAAAACAAAGGCACAGCAGGAGCTGCTTTCATACCCTCACACATGGTGCAACTGCCAGAGGTTGCTTCTTTCACAAGCAGGTAGTCTCTGTGCTCACACTCCCCCCCATCACCTTCCCTCATTTAACCACAGGTTTTCCTTTCCAAAGATCAGTGTTCAAGGTGCAGAAATCACCTTTTTTTCCCCTGTTTTACATTATCCCAGCATTCAGGGAATGAGTTTCCAAGACTCTAGTACACAAGCACACAGGGGTACTTCAGAAGTAAGATGCCACAGAAGGGAAATACCATGAATGTACAGCCTGGAAGCCAAGGGGTACCCACCAGTGCCTTCACACTAAGGTGCTGGAAGCACTTCCAAAGTCCGCTGAAGACACTGAGTTATACCTTTGCACACAGAGCTTTCAGAGGTGACTAGTGATATTTCTAATACAGCACAAACACACTAGACTCAAGGAATAAAACGTGAACAACAGGTATTTTTTGGTCAGCCTACTCGTGAATAAACGCATCAGTCTGAAGAAGAGCAACAACAGGGAGCTCTGTGTGCACTGCATGAGGAAAACAACAAACAGCTGACAAGAGATCATCACCATCAAACAGGAACTCTTCTGATCACAACCAAAGGACTAGGCTTTGTTTCTCAAGCTACAGCAGGCAGCACATTTAAATTGCTCAGAAGTGACAGTTATAAAATGGGATGATACTCTGACAAGAGCTACGGCCATGCTGCAAAAACAGAAGCATCCTGAGCTTCGTGTCCCCCTCACTGCCCAAGATGACCTCCTGTGGTGTTGCCAAGATGCATAAACTCACAAAATCATGTTGGGGGATGAAATAGCCCTTCCCAATTGTCACAAGATGGTGATTTTGGTATGATACTGTCCTGGCATATCCATCTGTATACCTGAGGAAGAAGCTATAGTGGGCAAAATACCTAGTAAAATCTGGAGAGAGGATTGAATGCCATAAAGCCAATGAGGTCTGACTGGTTACTTGCTAAAGACTAAACCATAGTTTCAAGACCTCAGTGCTTAAGTATATTCCCTAAAGCCTGATGATGGAAATCCTGGCAGGAAACTATATTACAGGGGATAAAGCATAATTTTAAAAGTCCATCTATTAGATACTGAAGAAAATAATAATAATTTGTGTTGCTATTTAGGGCCGTAACATTTTTTTGAATAGGAAATCACAAAATATCATTTTTATTAAGCTTAGATGACTTCAAACATAAACTTCTTTAAATAATCCAATTAAAGCACATTTTTTCACGTTTAAACATATTCCAAATAACATATGCTACTCCTTATTTTGGAATATACTGCAAGCACTTTCTCTGTCAAAAAAACCCAACCCTAATTTGTGTTCATACAGGTGAATTTTGGTTAGTTTAACTTTGGTGCTACTACTGCTGTTAATTTGTCACCTAGACTGGAAATACAGTTCCTTCAAAGGACAAAAAAAAATAATATACAATCTTCAGCTGACTGTGTTGTTAAATTACACACCCTAGAAATGCCAACTAACTGAAATGTGGTTTCTTCCAGGAAAGCCAGAATGAATCACTGTTCCCTGCCACCAGCAGAGCCTGACCCCTCTCCAATTAGGGAAAAGAAAAAGCAGAACTCTCTAACAAGTCTTCCTCACGAGGATGTTACTGGGCAGTCTCAAAAAGACAAAGAAGACAAGAAAATAATATATTTGGACACCTTCTGTCAGGTAAAAGACCTCACCTGCATTTCCTGTCCCAAGCATTTGTACAGCATAAGCTCCTTCTCTTGACACCTTTGAAAGCTTCAGTGTGCTTATAAATCCTGAAGAATCATAAAAGAACTGGTGACTGATAGAAAACCTTAAAAATTGGCCTTTGGCTGCAGAAATACAAAAATTGTTTTGGAAATATACTCTTACACACACTATTGGTTTTAAGGGTTACTAGTGGCTATTTACCTTCTGAATAGAAGTACATTTACTTGTGTGTATGTGTAAACATAAACACAATTTTGTTTGCCTTGGTTCTGTAAATGTTTAATTATGCTAATAAACTTTCTACCTGAAACAAAGTGCTAGTGCAGTATTTCAGTTTCAATTAACCTTTTAATTTAAATGCTCATCTGCCCACTTTCAATATAATTTAAAACTGGTAAAAATCCAAGAACTCTTCAATATAACTGAAAGATAGCCTGACTGGAATGGCAATAAATCCTTAGGTGAGATGTCAGCAGTGATTTCCCGAGCAAATTGACAATAAGGAAGCGTGATGTATTTATGAAGTGCAGGGTTATGAAAATGAAAAAAAAAAAACCCAACTTATTTTTCTGCTTTGCTCTGCTAACTTCAGCAGAATTAACCATCAAGATGTTCCTATTTTTCCAGTATTAGCATTCCTCAGCATACCCTCAGCCTCGCTGCCGTTGTCAAAGGGTGCTTGAAAGTCTAATCTGCCACTTTTCATGCTAAGCAGCGCTCCACACAAAAATACCCATAACTGAAGACAGCTAACAGGCTTCTAGCCGTCACCTCCTGACAGAAATGTGTGAGAAATAACAGCCTTTATTGCAGTCAGCAGGTAGGTGGCACTGTGTCTCTCAGCCCTGCAAGCCCAGTTGCTTCCAGTCCAGTGTGTGGCTGCAGCTCTCAGCGAGTCCACACTCAGCAGACTGCCTCAGAGGCAGCCACAGTTACTCCAGCATTGCAGATCAGCACACGTTTGGACCAGTTAACAGGCTACCTGCTCAGTAAAAGGCAGGGGAGACCGGCAGTTTGTGCCTGTTCTACTCTCCTTGACCCAGTGCAATAGCACTTCTTGGGTCACTTCTATTAAAGAGCTTGTGGCTTTTATCTTTTGTCATTTTTCTTTTCAGAAAACACAAAAACCAAAGTAGTTGAACCCAAGCTCAGTAATTTGTGTCCAATGACATACACAAGTCACTTGTAACCGTGAATGTGAGTGTCTGTGTGTACATGCACACACAAAACATGTATATGAGGGTTAGGCTATATGAGACAGGCAGGGAGATCATCAGTATAGCCTGAAGCTGACGGAGGAGGGAGCAGAATCAGAGAGGAGCTTTTCCTTAGCAAAGGATCTGGATAGGAGCTCTTTGATGTTCAGAGACAGGTTTACCAGGGAAAAATCTTCAGGCAGAAAGCTATGCTCCCTTTCCACTCAAAGGTCTAGCTAGCATCTCCAAGACCCATCAGATTCCCTGAGCTTTTGGCTAAAGAAGCTGATTTCTTCTCCTCTCACAGAACATATTCCTCAGTGGATATTACCATCTGCACATATTCCCCAATGAGTCTCTAATGTTTCAGGGTTTCTGTAATATATGCCCACCTTGTCCACCTCCGAGAGCTTTGCTTCTGTCTGTGCTTCTGCTGTTCCATCAGGAAAAAAGGGTGTCTTCTGATGGTGTCACAGCTCTTGGCATTTTTTCCTTAAGAGACTGTACTGCTGGAAACAGGAGGCTGAACAGACTCTTTTGCTCTGCAGTGAACTTAGACGCTCTCCACGGTTCACGGCTGCAGAAGAGAACACGCAATGAGCCAGAAAGTGGGGTAGCTCCACCATCTCATGACTCTTCTGCAGCAGAGACTCGTGATCTGTGAGCTCTTGGGACTTGGCAATACTGAAGGCAAGTTTCTCAGAAGAATTACAGGAAGTTTCACCCCAGGCAAATGTGTCCAGGTGGCACCTTTACACCTCTCCCTGAGGCATTAATATACAAGCTTCCCTTCCTTCCTCAGTGGCCACAGCAGTTCAGTAGCCAAAACCTCATTTTCCACAATATTTTTTGTGTGTTTGACCTATTTTAGCACACCCTGAAAGCTGAACTGTGTATTGGAGCTAGTCCTACAGACATCCAAGATAAACATCTTGATGCCACAAACTCTTGTGCTCTACAAACTGAATCAGCTTCTCCTGGGATGATTTCATAGCAGACTTCCAAAGCGAGCAGATTTCTTTAATTCTTCATGTTGAATGATTTAAGTGTCTGGTCCTTGTGGAAATAACTGGCCATGTGAGCACAGATCCTGCAGGTGAAAAAGACACCCTGGACTGCTGAAATACACCCACTCTCACTCTGAGATGTGGCCCTGGAGATGTCAGCTCTCTCTTTGGAAATGATTTTGCCCATTCCTATTTGAGCCAGATGAACATTTGGATGTGGAGCTGAAGCTCCTAGAGTTAGCATCTGCTACTGTAATCATCCTTGTACATATTTATCCCCAGAAAAATACCTCAGCCATCTGACAGCTGAGTGAGGGACTGGCCTGTTCCTACTGCTGCACATATTCCTACATGAATTAGTCACTGCGAGTTGTTCCATATTGGAATTTTGCCTATGTTATTATTTGCATACAAGGCATATACACATCATATTACGTAGCCTTAAAATTTTGTGTCTGTTTTGATTCCTAGTAATAAAGATCCCAGATTTCTTTCTTCTCAGAGGCTGACACAGTCATGTCAGTCCAATGGCTTGAATTTTTTCTTCACGGTGAAGTCAATTTGTATTTTTCTGCTGCTCTCCATGAATCCAAAACTAGCAGAAAGATTATTATATTTATAATTTGCGTGATTTTAATCTGTAGGAGTGGGCAGATGAGAACTCTCTTACAAATCTGTTGATACTATCAGTGAGTTACAGTTTTAATGCTGCATAAAACCTCAACAGCAAAACAATGCAGTGAAATTATTCTGATGGTACACTTTAGCAGTCTTCCATGACTCTCTCAATAGGTTCATATACAAGAGGCACATTATAAAGAATTACTACTGGGTTTACTGCACCTTTCAAAGAGTTCACTTATCACTGGGAATTAATACACAGTGCCATATACAGACATATAAGATGCTGTCCCTTGTTTTGAAGGTTTTATGAAAGATTCAATGGAATTAATGAGGGATTAGAAAGTAAATGGAACAAAAGTCCAAGGAGAAAGGTCTGTATGTCCTCACAGATCCTAAGAATGGACAAAATGTGGTAATTGAAAACAGTTTCATTCACCAAATCATGACCAGGACTGTCATCTTTAAGAACATCTGTAGTCTAATATGATCCTAGAAAGAACATGCAGAGAAACATGCTTTACAGAAGGAAACTACCTTTTGCTGACGGTGCTCATGTTCCTTCTGTTCTCCAGGCTGCATTGAGCATATGATTTTCCATACCCACATTTCCACAATCTTTCACATTTTTGCTTCTCTAGCAAAGATGACTACTAGCTAGATGCTCTTTTCTATCTTGTTTTGCTCTTGTTGCTTATTAATGAAGCCCATAACTAAGACTCTCAGTTCCTCTTCTCTCTTCCTTGTGATGAACTGTGATTCCAAAGACAAAAGAAACTCATGGAGAGGGAAGTACTTATTAGGAAGTGCTTTGTCTCATTTCATCTAGATTCCTTAATTTTTGAATTGCCTGGACAAAATTCAGCCCCAATTACTAATTTGGCCCCTCAGTTTTTCCCTTTCTACAGAACTGTTGTCCTCTACCTGAAAACCTGTCACATTTAACCTGTTATACGTTAATGCTACACAATTAATATGTGTAAAAGCAAAAAGAAAAAGTGCATAGAGAACATGGGAGACTAAATAGCTGTTTAATTTTGATACAGGTCTGAATAAATATAACAATTCATTGCTGACAATAATTCTATCTACCTGTATGTGTATGAATGGTTAACAGAGTAAAAACCATAATATCCTGTGGCACTGTTTCCACTTTCATGTCTTTCACAGGAGCACTGAAGTTTGGTTAACTGCATTAACAAAACTGCCAGACTTAAGGAGGCAGCATAAAATCTGAAGGAGGAATGACAGGGAAATTCATTTCCAAGAAGACTCAGGCACCCTGATGCAGTTGATGGGGAGGGAGGAAGAAATATTAATAAATGCTAAAGACAGCAGATTGTTGAAAAGTACTGAGAATAAAAACCACTAAGTAAAGCCCTGGATTCTGACTGACAAGAGAGGTGTTCTGAATCCCTGTGCAGACAGTAACAAACTCAAAACTTGTTCAACACCTCAAAGTAAAGCTGAAACAACACCAAAAATCAACATACACTTTTGCATTGACTTGAGGGCAACCACCAGTGTTAAGATTGGTCTCTGCAGTAAGACAGTCTCTCGAACCAGTTTAAACCACTGTCAGTGTATTCTCATCACCACATTAGCAAAGTCACTTTTGAAAAGACACTTGGAAAAAGTCAGAGAAAAGTCTCTGGGAAGTTGTGGGGAGGGCAAGGGCTCCCTCGGGTTAATCGACACAGTTGGGCCTTACCTGGGCCTGCAGTTTAACGGCACCACTCGCCCCGGCTCCTTCCCGCCGAGCACAACGTGTGCTGGGAATGGGAGCATTTGACCTTCCCCAGCTCTCCAGCAGAAACTCCAGAGTAACCTTTACCTTCAGCAAGGAGCTGTGCTCGTTTTCCCCCTCGTGCTCGGAGCAGAGCAATCTAATACACCTCATCATGTGGTGTGTTACCATAGCAGCGATGAATCCAGCTGCTGCAACACAAAAGACTGACAAAAAGTTGTGGGGTTTTTTTTTCCCCTGTCCACCCACCCAGTAAAAGTCAGGGTTGTTTTCTTGTGCAGCAAATCTATTCCGGACATACTCATGCCACCTGTGAGAGTTGAAGTTGTGGCAAAGTCTAGAAAGAAAGATGCAGTGAAACTCTTTGCTTTGAGGGATACGGGGTTTAGTTTTAAGAAAACAATTGAGTTAATAGTACAAAATCACCACTGATCCCTTACACAGCTGACTGTTATTTTTCTGCCCTTGCCATTCACCGGTTTCAAAGTTTAGGTTCCCATCTCCATAGGAATTCCAATCACATAATCTTGCTCGGCCAACAGAAATGTAACTGTACAGCCACAGAGCCACTACAGGTGACAAGCACCAGATTTACACCCTCAGAATCAAACCAGCCATGCACTTCTGCCCTCCTGACCCAGGAAAATACTTGAACAAAACTGTTGAACTGAACTGTGTTTATCTGGAACGTGCCAAATAATCATTATTAGCACTGCCCTGCTGCATTAAACATGAGTACTAACAACAGCAGAGCCTTCTGAGTTAAACATTGATGCTTTACAGCTTCAAATGAATTCTTGCTCAGCTGAGACATTTTAGGAATACCAAAGTCTGCCTTGGGAAGTATACTAGAACACATGAGTTCCCACCTCACAGGTCTCAGATTTGCAACTGCATCTCTGAGAACAAATTCTTCCTGTGAATTAGGGCCAAAGTCTTTCTCTAGCAGTGTCAGCAGACACCAAAGGGCTGGACGTGCAACGGAGCCTTCTACTGTAGGAAGTCTCTCCAGGAGCAGGGACTGAACTAGCAGCAACTTGATATGGGCCAAACTGTGCCAGGCTTTGCTGAAGTGGTCCTCTGGGGGTTTTCCCAACAAGCCTTCCCGAAAACCTGCTAGGCATTCCGAGTTGAAATAATTCCTTCTCCTTTCTAAGATAAAAAGTCTGTTCACGGTGTGAAAGATGCTATCGCTCCAGGAGCATCCTAAGTAAGAATGTAGTCCTGCAACCATATCATTCAAAGGTGAACTTTTCTACAGTTCTCTGTCTGAAGTGTGATGGAAGATGCAGAAAAAGCAGCTACTATTGACCCACACTGTTAACAGTCCAAAGTAAAAATAAAATCTTAACTACTTACTCATTCTCTTCTACTGCTTTGTGAGTAGAGTTAAACTCTGTACAAGTTAATTCACAGTATTTTTACCCTACTTTCATATAGGACCTGTCAAAGCTGTTTGTGGAATCTGTATCTTACTATTAACTGCCAGCAAAGTTTGGCTTTGGAGTTCACGTATCTCTGATGCTGTAGATGCTCAGAGCTGCAGCTGCTGAGATACCTCTGAAGATGGAACTCAGCAGTGCAGGCTCCTGAAAGAGTCACTTTACTTTGCCTTGAAGTAGATGTTTATTTATTTATTCACATTTCAAATTCTAACTGGTATTCTGGATATGGAGACAAAACATACAGCACCAGAGGATTCTCCTCAAAATAATGTCTACAATTACTCAACATGTAGCCCCTTAATTGTTACCACATGGTGAATTTTCTTCCCTAAATACTGACCAGATAGGCCATAAAACATGTCCTGAGGCTGTATAATGTGATGAAGTTTCGCTTGTTACACAGTCATTAGCAAACTCTGTGATAAATATTTTGCACATAAACCATTGCAAAACATCCCAAAAGCTGAACAGCAAGCAAACCTATTAATGGCCCTGCCTGTCCTGTACACTTTTAGTGCCTTCACTCTAATTGCATGCAGAGTAAACACACAAACAAAACCCACCAAACCTGTTGAGGGAGCCTAACGGACTATTACTGATTACACCTTTTTGAAAAGGAATGACCACAGTCTTTGGAAGAGCAATATCCCCTTGGTCTGAAGGACCAAAGGAGCAGGCTGGAGCCCCAGCCAGGTTCCCTGCTCACCTGCTCACTGTTCTGACAACACAATGATTGGCAGAGCCACAATTTCAGTAATTCATGTCCCCTGGTGTCCCGAGGCTAAAAGCAGCCTCCTATGTCACTCTTGATTTCACACTTCCACAGTCTATCTTTTCTGCTGTGTTCTCCCCCCAAACCCAGTTCTCCCTCATTCCTATGGATTTGTAGTGAACCTCAGGGGACCTGCAGGAAAGTAAGCCAGTTTTAAAACTATGCGTGACAGTCATTCAGTGGGTCAGCCCTGAACTTTTGAGTACAATTAGGTACTGGAATGTGCTTCTGAGAAAGGTGGGAACCAGCTTCCAGGTGGCACTTACTTTTGTATGGAAAGGGACAGGCATGGCTTGAAGCATCATTGTGTGTTTACTGTACTGGAACAGAAGCAGTTAATATACTACCTGGAAAATGCAACAGGAGATCAAGCCAATGTCACACGTACTCAAAGAAAGGTTACTCTGCCTTTCCTTAAACACCTGCTAGCCAGGGGCTGCCTTACACAGATGGCATCAAGCCCACTGGGACTTGTAAGACAAATGGCCACTTTTCCATCAAAATATTTTCTCATCAGAAATGGTACTGAGACTTCTACAGGGCTCTCTTCCTACTGCTGTGGGACAACTGATCCTCTCACACAAAACTCAAGCCACACAGACCAGAAGTAAAGCCTGGCTCCTATGGGAACTGACTCCCTCTGGAGAACTCAGCCAGCAGCAGATGCCAAAACTTGACTCTCCTTTTAAAATGTAGTGTGAGCACAAAGGACAGAGTACTGGCACTGCTCAGGCACTTCTGAAGCCAAGCAGGAACCAGCCCAGGGAATCACATTTCCTCTTGCCATCCCTACTTGCCTGAACGCCAGCGTGACTTCCTTCATGCTGTCTTTGTGGCACCTCCATCCTGGCACTAGGAAGCTGGTCAACAGGCAATGGCCTCCTCAGTGCTGTTCAAATGGCTGAAGGTCGGGCTGCAAACCCCAGGAGATTGCAAAATATTCAAAGGAAACACCTGTGGTTGGGTCTGTTCGCTCTCAGATTCCTGAGCCACAGATGATCGGGTTTTCCTTTATACAGAAGCCAGCACTTACTCTTTTTATCTTTTTAAATTGCCTTCACAAGGAGCCACAACTATTAAGGCCCATGGACCCAAGCTGCATCCTGGCTGAGACAGCCTCTGTCTCAGCAGGTAGAGCTGGCAGGCAGAGAGAGTGCAGGGGCACCCGGCTGGCTCCTGAGGGGGCTGGCAAGATGCTGTGCCAGCTCTGGCTCCCCACCTGCTGTGCTTGACCCTGGTGAGTACCTCATACACTCACTCAGACACCACCACTCAAGAGACCTGGGTCCAGCATGGCTTCAGAGAGCCTGTGAGCCCCTTGCAAGCGACAGCACGAGAGGGCCTTGCACTCAGACAGGCAGGCAGAGAGGTTGTGTTAACAAACAACAGCCTTTATCTCCTAATGGACAAAAAAGGGTCATGAGGATCCAAGTCTAAACAGCCCTTCCTCCCCGAGGATCCAAGTATCCCTCCAGCAGCACAGCTACTGACAGCCAAAGGCCCAAGCAAGCCTGAAAGTGTGAGAACACACAGGGCCCTAATGAGCGATTTGGATTCTTTGATGAGCAGGATTTCTTGCTCAGCACGTGCCTCTGGTTGCAATTAAATACCAAATACAGAAAGAAAGCACTTTAACCAGAACAGGTCAGAAAGAACAGAAACTCTTCAGTCCATGGACTGGGCTCAGACCCACTTTTCAATGAGCAGCAATGAGCCCACAGAGTGGACATGAGGGCAGGGATGTCACCCAGGTACCGCCTCAGACCCAACTGATTGGGAAGTGCAGGGTGGCAGGCAGCGAGTACAGGGACCCTTGGGCTGTCCCTGGGGAGCCTGTCTGCTCCCTGGCTGGCTCCTGCAGCCTTCTGAGCAACAGGGAGAAACAACTGCACAGCCACGGGAAAAGAAAAAGAGAGCAAGCAAGCAAACAAGCAAGAAGGGTATACATAATTTCCAAACTCTTTTTCATCATTCCTCCCTCTTCCCCAAGATGAAAGTGCTGGCTGTGAGTGACCTAGGAACTGGGAGGTTTGACCTGTACTCCCCATGCTGCCATGAGCATCCTTTTCCACACAGGACTGGTCTGTGCAATCTCTTGTTAAGCACTGGTGATGCATTCAGAATTTTTGCTCACTATTCTGAACTGTTTTTTCACTTCTCCTTCCATTAGGGAAAACTCACTGGCCACCACAAAGCATTGTCAAGTATTTCCCATCCGTGTCAAGACTTTGTCAGGTCTGGCTTCGCATTTTCTCTCTCATGGGTGTTTTACATGTTCCTTGTCTCATCCTGCTGCCCTTCCAGGGAACAGTTACTATGGCACTGAACACAAGGCCAGCAATTGCTGTGCAAAGCAGCACCACAATGTTGCTTATCTGCCAGTTGCCGGAGGAGGAGAAAGAGTGAGGAAGAGACAATTTTCTTCACCAAGATGCCAAGAAACCTTTATTTATTAATTTACAACTCTTTTTATACCCTTTTAACTTCCAGGCAATTGGACAAGAAGCCAGCCACCCCTGGGGTGGTTGGCTGGGGTGTCACAACACCCATAGTCAAAACTTTCTACTGTTTTACAAACAGCTGCCACCAAGGTCACAGCTGGTGGGAATCTTTGAGATCTCACAGGAAGGAAAATTCCATGCAGTAGTATTTTAACATCCACACCACAACACTGGGGAGAACAAATGTTGGAAGACTGGGCCACAGCTATACAGCAGAATGACAGATTGAGCACTTCCAAAGCAAGGGGACAAACATACAAACACACAGGGTCAGGGAGTGGTTTGATGAAATGGCCTTTTTCTAATGGTTCTCAAAAGGACACACTTTAAAAAAGTATCTGTAAATAAATTAGCAATTAGATTCCCTATTACCGTGGTCACTTCTACTATCCTGCAGAGATGGTTTCATTTGAAACACATTTCTTCGTTCATATTTTAACATGTTTCTACACAGGCAATACCTCAAACCGCCTCAAAAACCACCTGGGCTTAATGAGCCCAACCACCTCATCACCCACCCAAAAGCAAAGTGGCTGCTGCTCTTTCACTCCTCCCTGCTGGCTACCCAGCAATCCTGCTGTTCCACCTCCCAGGAAGCTCAGGCGTGAAGGGTGTGTGTGCTGGAGGCACCCATGTTGGGATGGATGTGCAGACATGAGCTAGTGTAGATGCATTTTTTTTCTTTCACTGGGCAGGCAATTTTAAGAGTGTAAGTTTTCTTTCAGCAGCTCAGTAACAAATCACATTTAAGACAGAAATAGATGCAAGTACTGCACTAGGGGAAAGGAGCAGACAATCTGAATTTGCCTATCTTCTATTTTAAGTGTCTACCATGACTGACCTGAATTGCCCGTGTAGAGACACCTGCCTCTTCACAATGAAGTTACAGGGGATTGCTGCTCCTAACGCTGCCCTCTGAATCGCATCCAAGTTGGATGCTTAAAGCAGATGGTATCAGTACATCTCCTAAGGCTCTGCTTTGAGTAGACAAACATCAACCTCTTTAGAAACGAACAAAATAGAGGAGCACAAGCCTAAATCCAGGCAATACAGGGGCTGGAGAGACCCTCTACAGAAACCCCTGATGCCAGAATGGTCCAAGCAGTTGCTGACAGAAGAGCAATAAGGGTTTCTGCCAAGAGCTCTAGGTTATTTTATTTATTTCTCCTTCCCTCATCTAACCAGCATAAAGAGATTCAAAACAATACAGAAAAACAAACCTCAGGGGAAAAATGGAGGCTAGCCAGGGAGGAGGGTGGCAGTCAGGAGGTGGCACCCTTCCCTCTGAGTTGGTGCCTGTGTCGGGGGTGGATGGTGAGTGCCAGTGGATGTTCTCAAAACTGAGGCTTTTAGGCAAGAAGCCAAATGGTATTTCTGATCACCTATCATTATGGAACGTGCAGTTCTTCTCTACAATATTCTGGCCTGCGGCATGAGCCAGATTATGCTATCAGTAGGTAATTCTGGTTGCTACAGTTTCCCTGGCAGTTTCAGGCAGACACAGCAGGCTTCGCTTTCTGACCCTAGATCCAAGTTCCCCTGATAGGAACCGTTATTAAGATTCCTGTAAATACAAAGCTTTGTCCAATCTCCCACAATGTTTCATCCCCTAGACTATTAAGGATATATTTATGTGTTGTCATTATAAAATTCTCTGTGGTTTTGTTATCGTTTGGGTTGGGTTTTTTGGCTACATCTGCCACAAAACAGAAAAATTCTGCTTCGTAAGAGATGTAAGGATTTTCTGTCCTCAGCTTAGCATGAGCTATACATGGCACTGTCTGCCTCTCTAGCTGTGCAGTAGGAATCCTGTTAGCATTTATGTATGCCTCCCTAGATACTTATTCCATATTTTAATTAACCCTAGGATTTGAGTCTTTCATGAGAAAATTATCAAGTAGGGCCGCTGTAGTGTGATTTAACCACTCAGCCAGAGGGAGACAGGGGTATTTTATTTTCAAAATGACGAAGGATATGCCAACAACCTTTCAACCACAGCAGTTCACTGGCAGTAATGGCACCATGAGAAAACCAAAGTCGCTGAAAATAGTACCATGACATCAGCAGTTGAAAAGCTAAAATTGATATGCGTGTCTGGTCCGTTTTGTTGCAGTTCGTTTAAGGGGATCGAGGGAAGTGTGCCATATATATCAGACAGTGTTTTCATAACCAGAACCTGGCATTTTATATTCACAGCTTGGCACAAACTACAAAGGAAAGTGGAGATGCAGGGAGTTCATCCCACCTCTTATCTGAGATAATCATTAAGCTGACAGAGATTTTAGAACAGTCAAGCACCTCATATCTGAGAGCAATTCTGCAAGTAGAGTGGGACTGGAGCAAAGAGGCCACCAGCTAGGTGAGACCCCCAGGCCACCCTGGATCTCCCCAGAACTCTCTTCCCAATGCTCTGCATGAGCTGAGAATCCCCTTACTGAGTGGAGCTCACCACCCCTCCCCAGCCCTGGGGAGAGAAGCAGCAACAGTGGCACCAGCCTCTCTGGACTCTCCCTCCTCAGCCACAAATGCCAGAAACCTTTTTTTTTTTTAAATAATATTTTTGCCCATATGCCACTGGGAGCTGACTGTCATTAGCCCCAATGGGGCTGCTGGTTTCTAGAAAAGAGGGAAAGAACCAGACTCAGTGGAGAGGTGAGGTAAACAGTGTCCAAACACCATGGCAACCAGAACAGATTCTTACCTGCCTGCTTTAATCCGTGTCCTCTCCAGCTTGCTGCCATGTTACTGTGCTGCCAGGCAGCCTGTGTATCCTGCTGGGGGGCTTCTACAGCACGGCTTCCAAAATGCTATGGAAGTTATTTTGCCCTCAGGCAACAGTAACCTGCACAGGGTTTTGGTTGACTACACTTCTCACTGTGAAGAACCACACTATTTATAGGAACAGACCGTAAAAGATACAATCAACTTTTTAAACAAAAAAACCCAAACGACTTCTCTGACTCTCAAATACACGATGCTTAAAATGACACCAAATAAAATAATTCTA
>JANHGL010007055.1:5444-21221 GCA_024611195.1 Ceyx melanurus
TGGCAGTGTAGGGTTAATGGCTGCACTTGATGATCTTGAAGGTCTCTTCCAGCCAAATCATTCTGTGATTCTGTGTGACTCATCAGGGCAGAACATCTAATGTTTTTTGTCCTGATGCACAACTATGGCTTCAAACCATATCAACTACTAAAAAATACCTAACCAAAGGGCATTTTGTTTTGTACCAGACTGTGCATTCAGGAGCTGAACAATCAGCCACCTTCTCTTCCATCTCTAGCACCTCAGGTAGGATGAATTTTGATGACAAAGCTTGGAAGAACATTTAAATGACATGCCTGCCACACACAACCTCTTTAATAACCATGGCATTTAAGCAGCAACACACATGGCCATCCATACAAACACTGAGAAAACACATACATGACCCTGCATCATCTTTTTCTGCTGAAAAGAAATAGCAAGGCCAGAAGTATTAATTGAGATTCTTGTTAGTCTTCATAGCTGTGCTGTTAGCAAAGTTCTTCACTCAGGATGGCCAGAATATTAATTACCTGAGTTGAGTAACAACAGCCTTCAATTAAAAGTTTGCTTTCTTCTGTGTCTGCAGAATTATAGAGGGTAACTTGGGGTTAGCAGCTGGGGTTTGAAAGAAAGAGCCACACTGCTGTCTGTCAAGACTTTCTTCACTTAAGGCAAAAGAAAGAGGTTCTTTCCAACCCTTACCATTCTGTGATACTTGGGCTGAACTAGACTTCTGTGACTGCCATTTGTAGAAGTCCATGTATAATTTATCTGGAAATTATGAAGGAAGCAGATCATGAAGCTCTAGTGTGTCCTACCCACTTACATCACTTCTGTTTCTCTAACACAAAGGGCAAGGTCAAAGGCTTTTTCTTGGTCCACAAAGAGGGACACTAGATTTTCACTTCAATATAAAACTTAGAATGATTCCTCATCACAAGGAAAAGAACTGTCTGATATGACAAGGATGATGAGATAAGGATCTCTGCTCTTTCCCCACACATGCCATATAAGGCATTCTCAAGACAAACCAGGAGGGACATAAAGCTGATTTATCTGTGCATTATAATCCAAACACTGAGCAATGAGTTTTTAAAAGGCAACAGTCCCTGGAAAAGGAGATCAGCACACAACTTACCTGCCCCAGCACAGTCTCCTGCTTCTTTCCTGAAACCCTTTGCACATGTGATCCCTGTTCATCAGAAACACCATAAATTATATAGTTCAGCATGTTCTTTTGCTGCCATATTTTCTAGGGGGGGATTAGAAATGCTGAATTCTGTTTATTTCTCAGGATCAGAAAGGAAAATATAATCTAAATACTGGACACAATATTCAAAGGCATGAGATTTATGAAACTGAGGACTTTTTTCCAACAGTATGACAAATTCTGCATTTAAACAGGTTACTCCCACCACACAGAAGCAGAAATGTAACATGAAGTTTGTTCAGAGATTTGCCATGTTTAATTATTCTTTTTTTTTTTTTTCAGTAGCTTAACCATGTATTCAGTTAAATAAAGTCATAAACAAAAGTGTTCCAAGTGAGGCAATAATTGTCTTTATGTCGTTTTTAAACGGTGATTAGGTATCTGTGGGACATGGAAAACTAAAAATCAAATGAAGTACATATTCTTTGCTTCTCTAATACAATTTAGTGCCAAATTCTGCTCTCAGGTAATTCTCTATAAAGCACTGTCCATAATGGCATTACAGCACAAGGGTTTAAAAAGTGAAAAACCCCAGGAGTTGTTCTCACATCTTAAAGCAGACACCAAATGGAGAGCTGGTGCCTGGCTCTAACACACACTGCCTTGCTGCCCTAGTGCAAGCAGTTGTGGCATCACTCAGCTCTAATGAGATGATTTGATTTCACCAGATGGCAATTTGGTTTTTGACTTCAGTTTGCCTGCTGCAACAAATGAGAGCACAATTTGGCTTCTTTCTCTGTGAAAAGGAAGCCAATCAAACATGACTTTCACCAGGCCTCAGTTTTTGGCCCCAGGTTTCAACATACACCATTACAGTGATCTAAAGAACCACAGAAAGGACTTATCATTTTAATATTCCTTAGCACATTTCACACAGTCCCTCAGCCAGCAGAATCACAGGTGAACCTCAGAACATACAGAGAGCACAACTACTACACTGGACATGAAAAGGAAATTTTATTAAACATGTTTACAGAACATGAGCTGGAAGTTCATTTAAAAGCACAGGGGAGTGTTAAGACAAGTGGTCAAAATAGAAAGATACTATCGAATTATAACTAGTTGGTTTTTTGGCCACTAAGACAGAACAGGATCTAGAAGTAGTGCACCAATGCTTGAGTTCTTCCTGCTCAGCAGGTCGAGCAGTAACCAATCTGTGCCCTGTGGAAAGATGGGCAGAGGAATTCCCACGTGTTGAGTAATAAAGAGTTCACTTGGTGCAGGCAGTATGTCTATGAATTAAAACCTAGTGTGTACACAGTTTCTACATGTGTTACAGCCCCACAGTAGGAATCTACACCAAAAGAGTTAGTAGAAGGAATTTGGTCCGTACTACATCACGTTTTCCAGAGGGTAAAAAATAAAGTCCATCTATAGACATTTAGCACCAGACTCACAGACCTAGCCTGGCTAAAACCTGCAAAATGTCTATAAGAAAAATGGATGGCTTAGATTTCTTGGTTACTTCAGTATAGTCATTACGAGCAAACTGTACAAGTACATGCAACATACAAGCTGGCCTATGTGGAGCTAACATACATTAGTAAATTACCTTTTTCATCTCTTTTTTTTACAAAACGTGCATGCAGCTTTGAACAGTTCCAAGTCATGCTGCTCTATTTGTGTGATCACAAAATTGAATGGCCTGTAAAAGGAGGGGAAACATATCAATGCACCTGCAGGAATCTGCAGCTGTTTGCACATTTACAGAATATCACAAGGGATTTCAAGGCCAAGAAGAACTCAAAGGAATAAAAAGCAAATCGAAATTTGACTTTTTTTTTTTGTTTTTTTTTCTCCAAAAAGTAAGATATATCTTGCGTTAAAAAATCAAGCCTTGTGCTTGCATCAATCTCAAAGAAATGTAAACTAAAATTTGATAAAAACATTAGTAAGTGCAGAAGATTTCAACTGGAATTTCCAGTGAAACACTGAACAACTCAGACCATGCTCTATCCAGGGCAGAGGGGTGCGTCTGAAGCGACACACATCAGAGAAGCCTGGGTACAGCTGAAAGTGTCATATGCTCATTCCATTCCTGGTCAACATTTTGGGAAGTCAAATATACATTTATACACAGAAACGTAAAGATTTCCTCTCCATTTCTAGGAGGAAAATTGCATTACCAGTAACATATTCAATGTCAAAATTAAGACTAAAGCTGCTTTATACCAGTCCCCAGCAGGAGTTGCAGAATTCTTCAAAATTCTTCCATGCAAAACATCATAAACATGAAAGATATTATATAGAATGCAAACATATCTGCTTTTTACAAAGAAAAAGTGGCACTGTGATGATTATTTTTAAGAATAGAACTTAGCTTAGTCATTTGTTCTGGGTTCCCATATAAGAGACTTGGAAGCACCAGAACTGAGGAACGATTTGAACTTGCTGGAATTGTAACTGTGGCTGTTGAACACTTCAACAATGCTTACAGAGTTATGCTTCAGCCCTTGGTTTTTGTTTGGTTTAGAAAAAGGAAGGGTCTCTGTTAGTGGTGTGAGGACTTCTACAAAACTAGCAGGATCACATGGCAAAAAACTAGTGGAAGTGACAAGTACAGAAAAAACTGCTGAAACACCAGGAAGGTAACACTGCTTGAGGGCTCTGCCAAAATGTGAAAAACACAACATTGTTAACAGAGTGAGAGCTTCCAGTTTGGGTCATCTCTGACTTAGGTCGAATCTAAAGGTGTCTCTCTATCTCTTTTTTTTGGATTATAAGCATCAGTGATAGATTGGCTGTAGATGATATAACTTTGTTCTGTCAATTTAAACCATCTCTGGACAAACAGACAAATTTTTGGGTAACTACTACAAGCGAAAAACAGAAGTGATTGTCTCTCTCCAACAGTGGTTTTTATCATGTGAATATCTGGTTCCAATCGTTATCCTGGGTGATGTTTTTATCAGACAGCACCTGCTACTATGATCTAATGCAGGGAGGCCCAGTTGAACTTTCTAAAGATGACTGGGAAGCCCTGCGTGTCAGGGGAGTCAACGTTGGATCCACTAGTGATGAAGGTGGAAATAATTTATACCAGCCTATTACCACACTGGACAGATCCAGCTCCTCCAGGAGGATCTGGGCAACTCCCATGAAGCATTTGTGGTCCATTCGGCCATAGTCTCCCCAAACTATTACCTAGAAGAACATAAAACACAGGTTCAGCATTGCCCCCAAACCCATGCTGATCTGTTCACTCCTGATGGATGTGCAGCATCAGGAAACTGTTATTCTTAGGGGTGAGTGATTGCTCCCTCTTGTGGGAAAAGCAAATGACAGGACAGGAGTGAAAGTCAACAAAAGAGAAATGTTTAATACAGCCAGACATTTTGCAGGGCTGAAACCACAAGCCACAAGGATGTGTTTCCCACTATTTATAAAATTAAATGCTTAGTGAGCTGGAATGAGTTTGTGCATATTGCTGAAACTTAAGTAAACATACAAGTGCTTCTCCAAATGAAATCCTAAAATGGGATTAAGAAGCAACTGACCTGAAGGACTTTACCCTGTGGACTTTCATCAAAAACCAGTGTCTGTTGGTACAAAGGATCAAGGGTCTTCCGTGCAATTCTTGTCTTCTTCTTAGCTATACATGCTCCATTCTCCAATAAATACACTTTGACATAGGGAGCTGCAAACAGAACATTGTCAGTTTTATGTTTGGATTTAAAAACTTCTATATTGCACATGTGAGCTGGAGGACAAATTCCTTAAAAGGAAGCTGAGTGGAAAGAAAATGACACACGTTATCTTCACTGTGTCATTTGAATACAATTATATTCATTAAATGACACAGCCCATGAGAAATCAGTTTGGTTTTTATAAACTTAGAATGTCATGATCTAAGATGTTACTAATGACAATTATGTTGCATGTCTGTCATTTTAAAAACACTTTCTTTTGCCAGGAATTAAGTGTTACTGACAGCTACTCTGGAGTCTCTGTGTATGTTTAGAGGTCAGAGATACTTCAAACAAAAGACTTTGATGTTTCACTGAAAGGAATATATAAAACTAAGTCACTCCAATTACACAGACATGAATTGCTCTTTCATTTCCTACTCCTAAGGAGGTTATAAAGCACCATTTTGGCAAAATGTTGCCTAAAACAACTGCTCCAGTTGTTACGGTAAGTAGTGGCTGTGGTAGAGATTAGAAGTCTCTAATAAAGATTTTTATAAATAACTAGAACTTCAAAAGATGTCCTTACCAAATGATACAGTATTAAATCTCATTCATTACACAAGTCATTGACACTGGCACTAGCATAATTTGCTGTCTTTTTAAAGCAGAACATCTCAGCATGTGGGTCTCTTGTTTGTTCAAAGCACTTTCAGCAGTTCTCCCCTTCTTGTTTCAATGTGGAACAAATACAAAGGGCTACACTGACAAAGCCCCTCTGAGATGTATGACTTGCCTAAGATGCACAGAAATATTTCTGCAACCATTCTTTCCAGAACAGAAGTTGAGTTTCTGAAAATCTGGAAAGGTGGCAGGCAACTGGCAGATGTGAAGTGGTGAGAAGTGGACACTGGCAGCAAGGATATTTCCACACACATCTTATTTGTTGAAAAGTAAATCAAACAAATGCAAATGTAGTTACAGCTAATGAGAAGCTCACAAAGTTTTCAATCTGCAGTTCATCAGTATATTTCATATTCTTGTTTTCACTTATTGTCTGTTTTTTTTCCTTACCTGGGGTGGATTTGGAGCCAGGTTTTTGTGTGAGGCCACGGGCTCGTATGACTTCTACTTCTAACTGCCCCTTTTTATCTACCATTCCAATCTGGATGTCACCTGAGAGGGAGAAGAAAGAGGCCCACATTTCAGAGAAGCAGTATAGCCTGGGAGATGGGGTACAGGACAGAGAAAGATAGTTTGCTACTAATCTGCTATATTACTGTGCTTGTCATGAC
This sequence comes from Ceyx melanurus, assembly GCA_024611195.1. Taxonomy (NCBI): domain Eukaryota; kingdom Metazoa; phylum Chordata; class Aves; order Coraciiformes; family Alcedinidae; genus Ceyx; species Ceyx melanurus. Next base: position 11,558 of record JANHGL010007055.1, read on the forward strand.
TCATCCTGATCCCTTTGATTTCTCTGTCCTTAAACCAGGACTAAAAGTGACACTTAGGGAGCACGATGACTTCTCTTGGTGTACAGTTTATGCCAGAGCTCAGCATTTCTGAGCCACACCTTTGACTTTGCACTGGTGAATTATCTGGAGACTTCCCACCTAGGACTGTTGCCCCAGTATGGCAGTCACTGACATGCACTGCCCTGACAGTGGCACCACACTCAGAGAGCTTCAAACACACAAAACTGATGTTGAGAAGTGCCCTTGGATGGAAGTTTCTGCCTCCAAGCTGAGATGCAAGAGCTGGTAGTGAGAAAGTTCCCTGTCTGATGAAGCAGGAGTGCTGGTAGAAGCTAACACTGAAACCTTCTGTAACTACAATTATCTCAGCACCAGGCAAAGACACCAGCCAGATGAGGCACACAAGCCATAGCTTCAGAGAATGATTCCCTGCCCCACAGGAGCTCCAAACAGGTCTTTATTTTTTTATTATTTTTATTTTTTTCTGCAGAAAAAAAGTAAAGTACAGGGGTGAGAATTTTCCTCTTTTATCAATACTCCACACTCAGTTTTGTTGTGAATAAAATGACACAACATGTTAAAATAAGAAGCTGCTTTCACTCCTGGACAGCCAAACTTGTTTCCCTAGCTGAGTCCTGACAAATGGCATTTCATGCAGAGAAAGGAAACTGCTTAGTCTGAGACCAAGAACTGTACTGATATAAATGCAAGGGAAGTCAACTATGGACTCAGAATTTCTCTCTCTGTGGTTTCATCAGCTGGGTAGAAAGCTAACAGGACACTCACATTTAAAAATAAGTGCAATATGACATAGGCAGATGTTTGTGCAAATAAATGAAGGGCACATATATCCATGAAACATGAGAGTACATATATATTTGACAAGTAAACACTATCTAAAAAGCCACACTCACAAATAGATAGTCCTGAACTGTAGCATTTGGGATCTGGATTTAGAAAGTGTTTTAAAATTAACTGGGCATGATTTTTTTGTGTTTATTGAAGAGAATATTAAAGCAGTGCTTACACCTTGGTGCTTGAGGTATGACAGAGCAGCAGGCAAGCTTATTTCTTTTTTATCAGTAAAACTTTGCTTGGATAACCAGAGCTCTGTGTTGCATTAAAAATAGCTCACAGAAAAATTCCAACTGTTTAAGATGGGCCTTTTTAAAAGCAAATTTCCACATCACTTATCCAAAATAAAGCATGCAGCAGGGAACCAGAAGGGGGAGCAATAATACAGACATTTTCATAGTGAACGGCTACCACAATGATGGTCTTCTGGAACTTGTTGAAAAGCATGATTGAGTGCTTTTGGGGGGGCAAAACTTGAGCCTTTAGTAAATAAAGCAATTCTAAGAAGTTAAAATAAGCGTATTACTCAAGTAACCTACAGCAAAAATAATTAGAAAAAACAGTTTAAAGAGACAGAAGAAATCTAAACCCTTACATTCATACTAATAGAGACACGTTTTTATTGGGCAAATCATCTCATAAATATCTTCCATTTAAAAATAGCAACTTAAAAAAAATGAATCAACAAGTTTGGTGCTTGACCCTTGACTTGGGGGGTACTCAAAGCATGTCAAGAAAGTTTCTGTCTCCTTCTGCTCATGAGATGGGAGGGGAACACTCTCAGGCATACTGAAACATTGGTCTTTTCTAATTTCCAGCATGAAAAGTATGGTTAAAGCAGTGGATCAAGGACTCCTCACTTAAGCATGGCTAAGAATTGCTCATATGTAAGCAAGAAAAAATAAATAAAAATCCAACCTTTCCGAAGAAACTCAGACACTACTTCACTGTTGGACACTTTATACATTCATACTCTATTTATAACCAAGATACAGCTATTGCTACTGTAGGGAAATACAGACTGGTCTGGAAGACAGAGAAGATCTCAGCAGCTGCTGTAGGAAAAGATTTTGTCTTTTTTCATGACAAACACTGGCTTTATCAGCAACTGATTATTAGGCATTGCAGATGTGGGCATGAGGTTTACTTGGAAGAGTGCATAGTTTAGCCAGAAACTTTCATATCCAATATAATCTTTGGCACTTAAATACAAATTCTGAACAGCTGAGATTTTGCACTGAATTACAACTGGAGAAACCACAATTATTTTGAGTGGGAAGTAAAATGCAATCCCTATCTTCAAACTGCAAATGAGATTAGCTGACACCTCAAATGGAGCAAATACTGGTTTCATCCCATTTTGGATGCTAGCATTCTAGCAAGACCAGTGACTGCATACAGGTCATGTTTACAGTGCAGTAAGCCACTTTAATGCACGTGCTGCCAGACTACAACACTAAAAAGACTTTTATAGTTGTCTTACTACTCACTGAACACAGAACACACTCTTACCCATAGCAGGAGTTGCTAATGTTTGTCGACCTACTAACTGTGCAGGTCCAAGTCCATCGAGGAAATCACTGAACTGACTGTCAGCACCCAGCCGTACTCCAGGAAAGATCAGGCTGAAGCAGAAGAAAAGCTGGTTAGGCATAAGAGCAGCATTAATATCTGTTCTCCTACAGTATTTACCTTAAAAGCACTCCAGATACAAGGCAAACAGCTCAGCATGTGGAGTCTCCTGCTCTGGAGACATTCCAGCCCCACCTGGATTTGTTCCTGGGTGACTTGGTCTAGGTGCCCCTGCTCTGGCAGGGGGGTTGGACTAGATGATCTTCTAGCTCCCTTCCAACCCCTAGTATCTGTGAATCTGTGAAACTACCAATTGTTCTGCAGCATTCAGGAATGAGCTGTCTCCTTTGGACCCTAAAGAACTATAGTGTAATTCAGAGTAGTCCATAAAACAGTCTAAGTTGTCCAGGAGCAGTGAAGAGACTGATAGGTGAATAAACTATGAGTGACTTTGTATGAGCAAACATAAAAAGCCTCATGAAATTTAATATAACATTCTTCATTCTTGAATGCTTGATTTACCTTGTAATACTGTTTTATGTCTGTACATACATCCAAACCCCATGTGCTTCCAACAGGGAAAACTGATGTATGCCTTAAAATAATCTGCTTGCTGCAGAGGTTTAATGCAGCAGTAAACTGGCAGGTAGCACTAGCTTTGATTAGAGCTGAACTGAATGTCACTCCCTAGCCAAAATATTCTGCCAGACACAACCAGATCCACAGTTGGTTCCCACACCTCTTTCAGCACAAATGGAACTGTAACACATCAGCACACAATATATGGAAATGTTCAAGGTCAGCTTGGATGGGGCTGTGAGCAACCTGATCTAGTTGAAGGTGTCCCTGCTTATTGAACTTATTGTTCAAAGTCTATCTAGACTTTGAAGCAAGTCTAGCTAGAATCTTACCCAGCAGGCCACCCACCACTGTGGCTGCTTCTCCTTCAAATTAAATTCCCTGTTAAGACTGGAGAAAATAGTAAAAATTCCTATTAAAACATCTGGTGTGAAGAGCTTTGATTTCCAGTTATCAGGCTTATGAGATCCATTCATAATTGATAACTCTCCTTTTCTGGAGACATTCCAGACTCACCTGGATCTGTTCCTGGGTGACTTGGTCTAGGTGCCCCTGCTCTGGCAGGGGGGTTGGACTAGATGATCTTCTAGCTCCCTTCCAACCCTAACATTCTGGGATTCTGTGATCTTTCTTACAAGAATCTCTACATTTAATATTCTTCATTGTGATCTAAACCCAAAGCTTCTGTAACTAACATTATTCTATCAAACTCATGTAAGTTTGCAGAGTACCCGAGGTTTTGATCAATAGCTACATCACAGAAAAAAAAGATGCCTTCAGTGAAGTTTTCTAAGCTACAAAATACAGCACCACACTGATCAGTGCCTTGATACTCTTTTTGCCTGTAGCACTGTGCCCTGTTTAGGGAACATTCCTCTTTCACTGCAGCAAGATATATTTAACATTCATCTGAGTTTTCTTGTCTTTGGCCCATTCTCCTGGGATTCCCTTCAGATATTGATGGTGTTCTCACTTCACTGGCCTCACTGTTCTTTACTGAACAGGGATGTGGAGCTAAAGAACTGTGTTTAAGGCTAGGGTCAAGTGTGAAGTAAGTTTTGAGTCAGGAAATGAAGCTGAGGTATCCTGAGGATCAGGAAACAACCAGCTACACACAGCTGGCAATAAGAAGACAGCACTCTGTTACCCTCCACAGGCTTGCTTTCTTCACTGCCTTACTCAAAAGCTGACTCTCAAGGCAACAATTTAAGTCTCTGCCTTGCAGTCTCTGTCCTCTAGATGCCTGCTGTGACCTCCAGATCCAACCCATGGCTGCCTCAGCCTTGCTAGGTCTGTTTACACAGTCTGAAGGTGGAACAGAGGATTAGTCTGCTCCCTTACAAAGATCCTTACTGTCTTTGCTGCTCTCACACCTCTCCCATGCTGCTTATCAGAGAAGCAGGCTCCCCTAGCTCCTCCTTAGCAGGGGCTTTGTCACCATGGTGAGTGACTGGGACCTTACAGAGTGACACTCCAGCAGAGAGAGGAAGGAGGATGGCAGGATGGAGCACTGAAAGGTTCAAGTTAACACCTTGTCATAGAAGCATACTGGCAAAAATACTGGGATATTTTACTCTTGCCCCTCATTCTTCATTTGATGCTTATCTACTTTGGGTTTGAATTATTCATGATGAAGTCTGTTTTTCCTGCAATTCTTAGCATTATCACAAAATTTCATAGAACAGTTTGCTTGGAAGGGACCTTAAAGGTCACCTAGTCCAAGACCCCTGCCATGGGCAGGAACATCCTTCATTAGATAATCTTGCTCAAAGTCCCATCCAACCTGACCCTGAATGCTTCCAGTGCTGGAGCATCTACAACTTCTTCGAGTAGCAGTGTCTCACCACCCTCACTGTAGAAATAAAATAAAAATGAGAGTGCTGAGATCATCTGATGATGGAGATACTGCATCTTCATGTGGCTCCTTGCCACTACCATGGCTGCCCCTGGCTCTTTGTGCCTTATACAATGTGCAGCAGCAAATGTGTTAACACAGTAAGCATGTAAAAAGATGAAGGCAAATAACTCCTAATAATCTCATTTATTATTTTTATTATTTTTTTTTTCCCCTCAGGTGCATTTACCTACCCTGGGTTTCCCTTTTTGTGGAGCAGCATCTTTTAAGAATTCCCTAGTGACTGCTGTGCCTCTGCCACTGAGACACAAGGAGGTTGGAGAACTCATGTACACTTTTCTTTCAGATCTTTCTTTGTTCTCCTTTCTGACACAGCAACTCATTCCACAGTGAATGGAAACAGCTGCCCCATTCCCCACAGTTGTCTGCCTGACTTCAGCTGATGGGGCAACTGGACTCTGGGTTTACAATTCTTAATAAGAGACTTGGACCAACTCCAAACTAAACTTTCTTTGTATATAGTATTACTGAACAGAGTTTTGCATCACACAGATTTACATACAATGTCTGAAGTTTAACTCTGGGTTAATCCAAACTTAAAGTACCCCTGGGTTTTGTTTTGAATAATGCAGTCTGAATTTTTAGTTAGCTCCTTCTGATGAACAAAATGCCTCGCTGGATGACAAGGAAAATGTGGATCCTAAGAAGTGCTCTCTCAATTTCAATTCTCAAGAAATTTGTGCTATATACCTAAAATAGTTCAGTTTTGCAGACATTTCAAGAGGAAGAATATGTACACAGGAATATCCCCTTCAGCCTGAGCTGGAACCTCTGTTCATATCCCAAGTTCTCTTACAAAGAGAAGAAACTCCTCCTAAGAGACTGGTGTTTTTGATGGCACTTACTTGCCCTCAGAGCTGTAGCTGTTGATGCTGCCATCAGTGGATTCCCGACTGGGCTGTCGAACCATTCGACTTCTCATCTCTGCTGCCATTCCTGTCTCTGTGCTCCTCTGGATTGTGCTCTTTAGCTTCTTGTTGCCAGCCTCTGAAAGCAGAGAAGAAACAATACTCAGAATGACAACTCAGAGCAGCCTTTCTCTGCAGTATCCCCCCAGTAACAGTGCTGTGTCTTGAAGGAATCTCTCTTCTTCAGTTGCAAACTGACAGTTACTTCTCTTTAAAAGGGCTGCAAACTGTTAGAAATTATCTATTTTATTAATAACCTTTACCCAGCTGGAATGTAGACAGTGTCTGCTAGCCATACACTTGGTGATGTGTCTCTACCCACCTTGTTATTAGGCTGGGTGACTGCATTTAAAAAAAAAAAAAAATCCTTCATGCATTCCATAGAAAAATGTACTTATTTTAGTGCTTAGCATCAAGACTGTAATGTGTTTTGACTCAGCAAAGTCTTATTTTTCACCACAGAAAAGTTTTCAAAGTAAATAATGAGATTTACATAGGTTCTGATCTCAGCACTTTCTAAAAGATCTTTAAATTAAATACTTCCACCAAAGTCTCTATGTGATGTAATAGTGTGTATTGATTTCAAACTCAGTGTCCTGTTCTTTTTCATTTACTTTAGCCTATCATTCAATGGGTAACATCACTTTCTCTCAGGTAGCAATAGGTTTGACAAAGTTTCACATGAGTGCAAGCAAAAACATTTTTTGGCATCTGCCCCTTCATTTCAACTCTCCTTCATTTGTTCTCTTCCAAAATCTGTCATTCCTTTTCACACTCTGCTCAGGGGAGTGTATGCAAAACTAAATGTTTCTTCCACTTCCACCTGTTGTGAACACTGAATTCCTCAAAAAAAAAAACCTGTCACCTTATTTCATGTGGACATCACTGACATTTGAAGCTGACAGATCTTGACCTTCACTCACATAAAGTGTATGGCTTTGGTAAGCCCCCACAAGCCTTCTGGACTAGTGGTTGGTTACCTGTGGCCACTCAGAAGCAGAGACAAATGCCTCTGAGTGGAAAATCAACTACTTCCACAGATCATTTACTGCCCACTGAGGCCAACAGCTGTGAGGTCTTGCTGGGGACTACTGCAACTCAGCCTTGGCCAGCTGAAAATGCATTATTCAGTGCTGCTCAATGTGATGCAGAATAGGACAGATGAAGTATTCCAGGCAGACCAGGCTCTAAGTGAAGATGGCTGTGGAAGGTATTTGCTGGAACTTCAGTGATGCCATACACAGAAAATCAAATGACATATTCTGTATCTGAGCTTCTGTCACCCATACTGCTTTGTAGCTCTCTCCTGCTGGGACCTGTCTGGAAGCACCTCTGTTTCCAGCTGCTCCTACAAAGCTGGGGAGATTATGTGGTTTGCCCCCTGCCTTCTTTCTGGATCAGACAGCATCCAGAAGGATGTAGTATGGTACAGCCTGAAATGAGAGTATTTGCAGCTCAGGAAATGGGAGGGATAAAATACTAAAGGTGGCTACAAGATCATCATGACCTTGGCACAAAGTGGGAAAGACACGTTGCTGCAGAACACCTGGACAACACAGCTGAAATTTAGGGATTAGAGCTTGGCTGTTAGGAAAGCACACTGAAGAAGACAGTTGCAGAAATAATCACTGCAAAAACCAAAAAAAATCAGTTGGCTAAATTATCAAAATGACTATTTTAGCTTTGAGCCACAGCAGAGATTGAAAATAGCAAGTAGGATTGGTTTGGGTTTTTTTTTTTTGTAATATTATCATGGGTAACATCCATGTTGCTGCTTCAACATACTTCTTTATTCCACAGATTTTAACTGCCTAGACCGTGAAGTAGGAATCCTCATGCATGGCTGCAAGGAGGTCCACAACTTTGTCTCACTGTGATGCAAACACTAGATTGCCTTTTTGCAAGTATTTTTCAAGCCACTGCTCTCTCTGACTGTGCTGGATCCAGCTTATCTTTCTTTTTTTTATCAGTATTTTTCTTTTCTCAGGTTGAAGATTTAAAAAAAAAACAAACCACTTTTGCCTTCTCTTATAACTGCTACTAATATCCACAACATTTCCTGGGAAAACTACTGTCCTCCTGCATATTTCATTTTATAACCTCAGTCTTGAATATTCTGCAGTACATTCAGTAACAATAACATACAATTAACCCAAGACAAAATGGTAAAATACATCAAGATTTTTATGGCATAATCTGCTATGATATACTGAGAAGATTTTCTACTCTTGTCTGGGTATCTGTTGGAAAATGATAGGTCCAGGTCCTGATTTTTATTTGTTTTGTATGTACAATTAAGTTTTATGATACATTAAATTGATTTCCCTGCGCTGTGTAAATTGCACTATATTCATCATGCAGACTGGAAATAAACTGTCTCTATAGTGAACACCATTTAGGGGCAAAATTTACTCCAAAGTGATCCATATGCTTCTGTCTGCTCTGTCAACTGCAGAAATGCAGACTGATGTGCATAAACTGCATGTAATCACACAGCTTAACAGCTGAGAGCTGGAGAAACACTATTACACAGCAATTGTCATCAACATTTTTGCAGATTTAATAACCAATGCAAAAGGATCAAAGAGCAGCCATCTGCAGCTGCAAAACACACTCATCTTGCAAGCATTTTGCAATTCAGCAGCAGCTTAGAACTCCTGCTACAACAAACTGATGAACAGAGCCTTGGCCAACCTCACCTGCAATAGCTCCAGGGATGGGGCCTCAACCACCTCCCTGGGGAGCCTGTGCCACTGAGCCACCACCCTCAAGGGAAACAACTTCTTCCTGAGATCCAGTCTAAATCTACTCTGCTCCCATTTAAACCCATTACCCCTCGTCCTTTCACTGCAGGCCCTTGGAAACAGCCCCTCTCCAGCCTTCCTGCAGAAGCCCATAAAGAATTTAGTTTATGATTATGCTATATACATTGGAATAAGCAAGCACAGTGTCCAGCTAGGAAGAAGGCAGCTCTGAAGCAAAATGGCTGTTCAAACTGCTTCTTGTACCACCTGCACACTTCATAGAATCATAGATATTAGGGGTTGGAAGGGACCTAGAAGATCATCTAATCCAACCCCCACTTACTGAAGCTAAGAGCATGAAGCAGCAGGTGTCTTTACAAGAGCAGACAGGCAGGCTCAGATGTGAAATGTCTACAGACACACTTCCTCAGCTTTGCTTTCCTACCTGGAGGACCAGCACACAAACTAAGCTTAGCTCACACACTGAAATTCCTTCTTTCACATTACAGAGACAGCCATTACCACACTCTTCAGGCTTAATCCATCACACAGGGAAAACAGAAATAATTAGAACATTTCTTGTTACAGTTGCTTAGAGAATACAGTTAATTTTTGCTCAAAGGCTTCATAGACTACTAGTGCTAAGCACATAATAATCAAAAATTAGGCAACTTAAAATTCCCAAAACATCATTTATTCTCCTTTAGCCACAGTACTTCTTTATCTTTCTTTGGCTGAAATTGTTAACATTTCCATGTGAAACTTCTGATTATTTTTTTTTATACTGATAACTAAGTAAATTATAACCCATCTAGAAAGTGTTTAGTCAAAAGGAGACCTTTACTATGTCTTGATACTTTCCAACATTGCAAGGACAAATCACAGGCTACCTAGGGAAGTGGTGGAGTCCCCATCCCCAGAGGTATTTAAGACATGTAGATGTGGTGCTTAGAGATATGGTTTAGCAGTGGCCTTGCAGTGCTGGGTTAATGGCTAGACTTGATGATCTTAAAGGCCTTTTCCAGTAAGAATGGCTCTATGAAAGTATATTTTTCTTTTCATCCTTCATC
>JANHGL010007055.1:43698-53979 GCA_024611195.1 Ceyx melanurus
TTTGATGCTCCTCAAATATATATTAAATATTATATATATATATTTATATATTTTTTTTCAGTATTATCATTTGTTCTTCTCTTCAAGGGAAATAAATAAAATGAACTCTTTCCCGTTTTGTTCAGAGTGACAGAGACATGCAACATTTAAAAGTCCTGTGGAGCCTTCCTATGTCCCCAGAATATAGAAAACAAGAAATCAGCAGTTTTACAACCACAGAAAATTAACAGGGACCAAGAGAATATACAAAGGTTAATACACAATCTTGTCAGCACCAGTCACTAAATCCTTAACACCTAGGAGATCCAAAGATATCTTGTCATTGACTGACAGAGAGAGGAATCTTTCTGTCAGTTCTGTTTGATTTCCTTCACCTATCCCATTGCATTTCCACCTTTCTGTACAAACACTTTTTCTGTTCCTGCACATAGAGGCTGGATAAAATATTCAGAAACATGCTGTAGAGAACAAGCCCAAATACACACAGCACATACTAACACTCAGTCCTGGCACTGCTGTGGCCAAGCAAAGCCCTGGCTCTCCTGGCAATAAGTTTGGGATCACTGCAGAGACCCAGAAATTGAAGCTGCATCCTGACTCACTTCAGATGGAGCTGTTAAATCAGCCTAGTGCAGGGAAAACTTCTTGATCTTATATTGATGATTAGTAGACCTACTGGCAACATACTACTCATAAAGATTTATATTTTTATTTTCTCAGTATTTCTGTATTTGAAAGTCAAATTCTGAACACCCCAGCAGGTTCCCTTCCCAGCAGATGTGCTGGCCTGTTCCTGTCTGCCTCCATCCCTCAAAAAAAAAGAGGTGAAAGGTGCAGCTTCTTTATGGTACAGAACATTTCAGACAGATTGGAAATGAAGGGGTCTGTGAAAGAAGAACTGCCACCCTGTGACTTATACAAATCTGGCAACTTTCATCACTTTAGGGTTTGTATCATTCTGGGCAAAATCAGAAGGACGTGTATTTTGATTTCTCTATGTAAAATTCTTTATTCTGTTTTATTATTGAGCTCACCCAGCACACACTTCCTCACCCGTATGTGAGCACATACACATGCAGTCATTCTAGGAAGAATTTTATTTTTTTGGTCAGTAAAAAAAAGCAAAGATAAAAAACCCCAACAACAAAACTCAAAAAAGACCATCTTCCATAAATATGCCAGTATCAAGGAAAAGGCTTTGTGTAAAGCAAACAGGTTCTACTGACTTGATATCAAACCGAGAAAAAATGCTCTAGAATATTTCCCATTTTCAAAATAGAACCAGTTTTCTTGAGGGAGATAAACATTAATTTCTTGGCTTGAATAGAAATCATGTTGCAGGGTTGAGGTGTAGCCTATATATATAGGCTACATATATATTTCATAGTATATATATACACCATATTTCATAGGCTTTTTAAAGTTTCAATAATTACTAAGTAATATTTTTATTGTTGTTTACAGAATTGAATAACCTCACCTTTCCAAAACATCTATCTTAGCAGCTACTATTGTTTCAAGTAACACCAATTATTTTACCTCTCCACAAACACTGTATTAAGAAAAAAAAATTTTGACTGCCGCACAGGAGTCATTGGAATTGGATTTCAGTGCCCTCTGCTGCTGATGTCCCCTACTCAAAGCTCTCTGTAGGTAGCTTTTTTTATTTATTTGTTTGTTTATTTGTTGTTTATTATTATTATTATTATTATTATTATTATTATTATTGTTATTATTATGAAGAATCTTCTATATCTATATGTAGCTCTCTCGTCCCCATTTTGAACCATGGGGTTGTTGCCAATTCTGGAACCCTTCAGTTATTTCTTTTCCATCAATACTTTAGGAAGAGAGAGGGAAGAAATGGAAAACACTTATTTGGAGAGCTTGTGCTGCCATTTGATCTATATTGACATGCACTTTGATGACATGCTAATCTATAAGCATCATTTACAACAATAAACATTAATGGACTATAAAATCTGCCATGCAATTCAAGAAATATATTTTTTTTGCTCATACTATTGACTTTATTGATTTTCAAGTGTTTATGAATATAATTAATACTAAGATAATTTTTTTATGCTCTGCCACTGTTACGTATACCAAAGCTGAAAAGCTGTAGTCTCACATTATTTAATAAAAGTTCAGGAGACAATTCTGTCTTTCAACTGAGAAATAAGAATTTACAGTATCTTAACTTCAGCAAAATCCAATTTGTTATGTTTCAATTCTCTAATTCAAGGACTATAAATACTTTCTCAATGATGGATAAACTGCTTTTTCCACATAAATGTAAATTTTCATTCTCTGTGATATGTAGAGGGATACAGAAGGTTCACAATAATAATAATAATAATAATAATAATAATAATAATAATAATAATAATAATAATAAATATTTGGAATTCAGATGAATCTTGTTTTTACCTAGCAAATATCAGGTCCTACTTCCCTAGGAAAAATGTTCTAGTGTACTTCTAGTACAAAACAGCTATTAGTTTGCTACAAACAGGTTTAATGGGTAGGACTAAGCATCAAATACTACAGTTGCCCTATACTTCCACTTGTCAGAACTAAGCAAACAAATTAAGTTTTCTTTGTAGTCATCTAATCCCTGGGCTAGTTTCTTATTTGACAAACTGGAACATTTAAACATTTAAAATTCAAACTTCTTATCATCTAATTGTGTACCCCTAGAACACAGTCTATCCTACCCCAGTTCCCTTGGAGAGACAGCTCCTAGCTCACACTCTTAACTTCTTCAATATGGTCAGAGTTTAATTTCTGAAGCACAAAGAAGAAAAAGTCCTGCAAGAATCTACATATCCTTTTACATTTAATCCTTCTGATAATAACATACTGAAATTTTTCCTTTTCCTTTCCTGGTGTTGCTGGGATTATTGACATAATTAATTTAAATGCAGATTAAAGCTTTTTGCAGGCCTGTGTCTAAGACTGGGAAATTATTGTTATATTTTTTTATTCAAACCTACTTATCACAATAAATAAATACAGTTATAAGCAGCCAGGTAACAGCCAGGTTACTAACAGCAACATTTATCAATATACTCTGTGTATTTATAAATTAAATAACTCACTGTGTCTATTAAAATAACTCAATATTTCTATTAAAAGCTAGTTTGCCATCTTTTGATGACCAGTTCAGCAAAAAAAACCTGATGCTATTTCTAATTATTGGCAAAACATCATGTTTGAATGTATATATTAAGAATAATTATAGACAATCCATCTGCACCTCTGTTTTACATCCCAGCTGCTATGCAGAGCAAAAGAGTAACTTGATTTTTTTATTTCTTTTTAAATTGAAGTAAACCACTAAAGCAAAACCCCCTTCCATCTCATGAAGCACACAGCCCTCTGACCTGGGTTCCCAGAACTGTCCTTGAGCACCCAGGTCACCCACTGCCCCTGGGCTGCTGCATCAGCTGGGAACACAACACTCCCTTCACCAAGGAAAAAAAAAATTAAATTTTCCTGCCAGAACTTGTGCAGTTGAGATGGATGCTATATGAAGTGGTATTTGTACTCACAAAACTGCATTTACATGTCAGCCATCAGAGCTGTGACAGAAGCACTTTTAGTTCTGCAAGCTGCCACTCCCTGAAAGTTGTACTTAGGTTTGTGAGAAAAAAGGACAAATTATTAAGAGGAAAAAAAAAATAATTCAAAGAGTAATTTGAATTACAAGGTGCCATAAAAATGAACCCTGAGGTAAATACTAGAAAACAAATACACTACAAGTACAGGTGCATTATAACTTACTGATACTAAACTATAGCACATACAACTGAAACGAAGCCTGTTACATGGATTAATTCATTGCTTATTTCTACATCCAGATATCAAGGATATTCAAGATGCATAAAATTATATTGGACAACTTATTTGGATTGAGAATATCAGTATACAGCTAGACAGTATTTCTCAGTAAATATATAAAATACCTGCCAATAGTACATATAACCTGAAAAAAAAGATAGTTAAGCCACAGGAAGCTAGAACAAACTTTGCCCACAAACTCACCTATAAAATATCTGGAAGTATATCCTTTAGGGAAAAAGACTTAAGTGATTAGCCATTGCTAAAATTCAAATATTTCCTTCATTCTCTTCGACTTACTGACGATTTATAAAGAAATACTTCAGGTATTTCTTTTCATCACTTTTCCTCCATCCATCATTCCAATAATGCAAGCCATGAGTAAATAAATACTCCCCTATTCTTTGCTGTGTAGATGAGATTTTAATAGATGTTCTTCCCACACATTGCAGCAAGTTGATTCTGTGGACAGACTCCCTGGCCTTCAGCAGCATGTGCTAGCAAGTTCCCTTCTGTTCTACTTAATGCAGACTCACATCCTAATTCATGGCCCCTGTGGCACCCTTTGCAAGGAGGTAGCTGATGAATACTAATAGCCTCCTAAACATGTAATAGTTGTGGAGATGAGCACTCCTTTATAATGAGGAATGTTACCTAAATATAAAACTAAGTCTTGTTATTAGCATTATACGATGCGTAATTAATAAATCCAAATTCTAAATTACCAGTCCACAAATTGCTCTGTCAGTCTTAGAATATATAGCTGTATTTATACATGATCTATAACATTTGCTGCAAGATTAATTACTGTACAATTCATGGTGTTTAATACATTAATTCAAACACAGTGCTTTAGAAAGCAAAGGACAAACACATATCCTATATTAAAATTCTCTAGTTAGTGAGGAGACTTCATTAGACCATACAGTTGATTGAATTAAATAGTAATTTTGTACAGTCTGTACCAACTGGAACTACATATTGATGTAACATGAACATGAATTATATAATAAATCCATTAAATAGCTACTAGAATGGTAAAGTTCTCTCCCTGTCAAGTCGTATTGGTGTATAAAGACAGGTGAAATTCAGGTGAAAATTCAGTATTATATTCAGCAATAAGATTTTATTCTGTCCGTTACAACATGTTGCATTGCTTTATTTCCTTCCATAGCATAAGTACCTGAGACCTCACTAGTTTTCATGTAAAAAAAAATACCACATCATTGATATGAAATAGGTTGCTCACTGCTCCTTTACAAAAGGAATAGGGAGTAGAGGAGGAAAATCTGAAAGGCTAAATGGAACAGTGAAAGGTCAGGACTAGCAAAGCAAATACAGAAGATATTAAAAAAAAATAAATGGAGATGAAGATAAAACATGTAAGAGCTACTCTGAGGTCTGAGCCATGGCTAAAACTATTTCCCTACATTTCTTCATTCTAAAAATAACACGGAGAGCCTGGTAAAAATGTAACTGTAATGTTCTTTTTAATACTAAAAGTTTATGACATATTTCATCTTAATCAACTGCAGTAATTAAATGAAAAACCAATTAAAATTGGTTTTTCAGTCTTTTTCAAATTGTTCAGAAAGACTGCTGGTAGGATGACAGTTTCTTTGAAAGAGGAAGCATAATTAGATAATTAAAAATGCACAGGCAATGCCACATAGTACATTTTTTATGTACAGATGTTCTGAAAGGATTAAAGATTCCCCCCCTTCCTTGTGTATGACAGACACATAAAGCAGTTTATAATGATGGATTTGAAAACATCATTATCTTTAGATAATGAATAATTAGACCATTAATTACTCTGGCTTCACCTTGTTTTTGTACATGAATGACCTTAGAGCCAGAAGTTTCCATCTTCTGTTTGGGGGTAAAAAGCATTCATTATATATTTTATACAACTTAGCTTACCTGTTTTAATATATCTTGCCTCCTTTATAATAATTTAGAGGCTATTGCCCTTTATTTCCTCCCCAAAAAGCAAGAGCTCAGGTTATACAGCACTGCATCAGCTACTAGGAAGGGAAATAACTCTATCCCAGTCAAAAACAGGACAACTAGTTAATGAAACAGTCCTGGTGTTCAGTTTTGAGCTGCAGTGATTTGGATTTCTTCTATTATTTTATTCTAAGATCCAGATGAAATATTCTAAGATTTGAAATACTGTGACAGATTGTTGGTCCGTTTGAAGGGTGAAAATGAAAAATAAATAAATCTGCATTATTAATCTGTATAAATAAATCTGTGTGTACTTCCACATAATAAACAAATTGACTTTGCTTTGAGAAGTACTTATGACTGGTTCCTGACTGAAAGATGCCAAACTTTCCACATGATGAGGGGTTTGAATCCACAGCATCAAGTAAGAATAAACTCACATGCAGATGCACATCTGAATTTCTAGCTTCTGTAACAAAGACAATTTGAGTTTTAAAGATGAATTAATCTGTGTGCACATTGTCTTCCTTCCTCTTTGGGACAGGTCCATACAGAACTGATTGAGGCAATTTCCATGGAGTGATATGTGACTAATTATTTTGCCTACACACAAAAAGGCCAGGTTTACACAGGCAGACTCAGTTCTAGTATTTCCTATCTTTCAGAACTTGGTTTCACACTCTTCATATTCTTTTATTTTAAATTTTGTGAAAGTTTTCTTTAGTAAGCATTCATCTTAATACATACATTCAAATTTAGTGCTTTATGTCATTAAAAACATTCACATGTAAGTAGAACTGGCGGAGTATTTATTCATGTATGCAAGCAAAAATCATCCCATTTTTCTCCTGATTTTTTTTTTTTTAATATATAAACATCAATCTAAGAGCCACAAAATGTTGTGGGTTTTTTCTTTCCATTTTAGGCCATGTATTTAATCAAATGAATTTTTATTGAAACACCACTTATTCCAATATATGAATAACAGAAGAGGGAACATCCATAAACTTAAATCAGAGCTGTTAAGTTGTTCCTTTCTGTTTTCAGTTGAAGTATTATAGACTGATGGGTTTTGTTGATTTTAAATTTATGCTGACAGCTGTTTAAAGTCAATTTATTAGTCATTTTTTCATTTCTGGTCACCATCAAATTTCAGTGAACATCCTGAATTGCTTAGCCAGCCAAACTTTGTTCAAATTGTAGTTTTTTTACTTGCTACATCTAACTAATTTTTACTGAGGAACTTAATTATTATTTTCATTATTCTGGGTGAACTCTGAAAACTTTACTATGCTTGAATTTCTCTTCCAATTAATCATATGTTATTTGGAGGGATGGAGACTAACCATAAAATAACAAGAATAATGCAAAAGATCACCCTCAAACCAAACTGCTATAAACTCTCAGCACTTGTCCAAAAGAAAACAGTCCACATGGTAACTATGCTGGGGAGACTTTCTTGATGTGAAGATGTGAAGCTGCACAGAGAGCAAAAGTTTCCTGTAAACAACCCAGCTCTGGAGAAGTCAGAGATGTGCACTTAGTGGCTTTGTGCTCAGCATCACGAGCCCTGAAAGGCAGGATGCCCAGAGCAGGCTCAGCTGGAGGTAAAAGGCTGGGATCAAGCTGCTGTGTGTGAAGAGCTGAGCACTACATGAGTGAGACACTCCAGAATGGGAACCAAACTGCAATCCAGAAATACCCTCAGATATTGCAGCAGGGAAGAGCCAGAAGCTGGGAGATGTCCAGACTAGGCAGTGTGATGGGATTCCAGTGACAAAGCTGGGAGAAATATAGGAAGAAAAGGATCTTTCCAGCATTTCTACTTGAGTTTCTTCTGCTGTGTTATAGTCTAGGTAACCTGTCCTCAGATACACATTTTAGCTTTCTTAAACTCCAACCAACTCAAGATGTTGTAGTTTCTCTACTGCAAATGAGATTGGGAAGAATTTTACAGCTATTTTCCCTACTTCTTAGACAGCTGGGAATGGAGATCATAGAATCATAGAATGTTTAGGGCTGGAAGGGAGCTCCAAAGGGCATCTAGTGCAGCCCCCTGCAGGGAGCAGGGACACCCTCAACTAGACCAGGCTGCTCAGGACTTGGCCAACCTCACCTGCAATAGCTCCAGATATGAAGAGTAATGTAATACTTCCAAAAATCCCTCTGAATTGACAAGTATCAGGGGGAAGTTTAATAAAGGTATCAGTTTGCTAAGCACATAAGCTAGTCAAACCCCCAGACTATAAATAAAAATATAAATTAATGTGCTTTCTGAACCCAGATTTAAAATGTTATCATTATGCTAAAGTTTTCAGAGCATAATGTTCTAAACAATCATAAACACACTGTTAAAGAGTGCTATTTATCACACTACTCAGAAAGTGTTTTGTTTTTTTTTATCAACCCTGTATGTTTTATTTAATACTTCTATAACTTTTGTGAAGACAGCAGTGAAGCACATACCAGGGACTCACACACATACTTATGGATACAACACAGTGAAAATGAGCATACAAAATGGGGAAAGTCTATACCAAAAACACCCATTGAATCTAGTACTCACTGTTCATGGTCTTGGTTTAATTTCATTTTATTCTTGCAGTAGGAATTTTATTAGCTACTATGGAGTTGGTAAATTTCAAAGATTTTAAAGCATCCTATGCTTTGAAAAATACCACTTCATATAATGCTACCCCACATGCCATTCTCTGCTTCATTAATACTGAGATGCTCTTTGGCTAGAATAAAGGCCAACACCAGTCACATAATAAAATGTTCATTTAAACATTCTATTTTTAAATGAAGACTTTGCAATGGAAAATTCCAAGATGAAAAGAAGTCTTCTGCAAACATAGCAGACATATGGCTATGAATCCAGTGAGGGCTTTTATTGTTTATTTTTAATAGTTAAGACCCATGGAAAGTCTTCAGTCTGTCACTAGCACTAGTACTTTATGGATGCTCCCATTCTAGCTAAAGGAGGGAAGATGTTCTCAATTACAACATCAACTAATTAACCTCACTCAGTATTTAAACACAGAGCTATAAACCACTGCAGCCACTGCACAATAAATGATGCTCATTACATAAGAAAATCAGTCTCTACTTAGTGACCCTGTCTTGTTTACAGCAGAAACCTTGACTACCTAGAAACAATCACACGTGGGCAAGTTATCAGCAATATAATTAGTGTCATAAATATAGAAGTTGTCTTGTGGTATTTATAACAGTCTTTTTTTATACCTCAAACTGGAATTCCATTACTGTTTTAGTCATGCTGAACAAAAGCTAAAGCAGGATAATATCTCATAGACTTCAATCTTCTTCTTTCCAGCAGAGTGGCACAACACAGGCTACATACTTCACTGAACCTGAGTATTAATCATTACCAACCCTCCACTAATTGTGGGGACTGCTCATTCATCTTCCACTGAAACTCTGTGGTTCTTCTTGCACATGTAATTCACTAAATATATACTTCCCTTCTAGCTGATGGTCACTCACTGCTGCTTCTTGTTGTTGTGCAACAAAGAGATTCATCATCTCCCCATTTATTCTCCCTCCACAAGCACAGCTAAGCTTGCTGATATGAAGATATGCTTCAAACTCTCAATTCCCTGCAAATTCCCCCCCAAATAACCATTTTAGTACAAACCCCAACATGACAAAAGCAAACAGCATAAAGAGAGACCTTCCAACAAAGAATCAGACCTCTGTGCTCTGCTGGCTATCTCTTGGGGATGTTCATTTGCAACACATAAAGTGACATTAAAGATTCTGAGATACCAGTTCACCAGGGAATCCCAACACTTTGACCTCTGCAATATTACCTTGAACCAAAACCTCTTATTTCCATGAAGAAGCAGCTGGTCTCAACCCTAGGTCAAACTGGGCCATTAACTCAGTGTTTCTGTTTCAATGACTCTCCTTTGCCAGACAAGGATCTGGGTTGACAGCATCTTGCACAGACAGAATATTTATTTTTCTAGAGAATATAGTGAGAGCTATAAAAATCAGGAACATCCAATTTGGTCAGTATTATAGTATACACAGATTGATTCCTGTTAAGCTACAGTACTCCATGTTTGACTGCAAATTTATATAGCTCAGTAGTCCTTTCTTTATATTACTTCAACTTATCCTTACACAGGTTTGTATAAGGAACATTATATGTGAGGTACAAAAAAAATCTGTAATCAACACATTTTCAGGGTCCTCTCCTAGGTTTAGGTCATGAGTGTGGCATACTGAATATCCCAACACAGCCAGCTTGAAACTACCTGCAAACCTGTTTCCATTTGCCAGGTGATTTTGCTTTTATTCCATGAACTTCATCATTCTTATGCTGCCTCCAATAGCTCCCTCTGCAGCATCTATAATGAAAATATTTTACTTTTATTCATGACTGAAGAATCACAGAATGTTAGGGGTTGGAAGGGAGCTAGAAGATCATCTAGTCCAACCCCCCTGCCTGAGCAGGGGCAC